>PVKA01030194.1:0-27548 GCA_004027165.1 Ctenomys sociabilis
TAATTAATGAACTTTAAAAAGTACACGAAAGAAGTACTAAAAAAATAAAGAAGTACTCAAAAGAATCAGTTATCTTCATATTACATTAACTTGAAGCCTAACAGAGTATATAGGAATGCATTATTTTCTAAAGATGAACAGAAATTACATTTGAAAAGATAAATTTTTAAAAATTCAATTCATAAGTGAAATAACACCTTTTACAATCTAAACTTTGGCGAATTTGTGGTATATTTATTCTTCACATCATAATTATTTCAAACATTTTTGATTCCAATTTTCTAGTGCCCTTTGAGAGTCACATTTTCCCCATTTTATTTCAAATAAACTGTAATTTTTATCAATGTAATAAAGCATGTTCAAAGCAATTAATTTGCATTAGTCCATTTACGTTTTCATTGCTCCTAGTGAAATCTTATTTTGCTGAATGTCAGCCAATTCATTGCAATATTCATAATTTTCATGGAACATGAGTTATAGATGCGGGCTTACCTAAAACGAATGTATGGCTCTTTGCGATAGCTGGGTAGTATCTCCACCAGAAGCTGTGTTTATTAAGTAAGCTGTTATTTAAAATCACATTTCCTCATTATCTAAGGATAACACTGTAAATTATATGTATTATTTGGAATACTAAACAAATATTTTCAGGAGCTCATCAAGCACCTGGTTTACAGCTCTGAAATTGTGGCAGTGTTACTCAGAACAAATCCTGTTTGTATATATATTATGAAATTAGACTACCCCAAGCCCAGAAGGCAGATACAATCATTCTTTGAACTATACAATAAATCCCACTGCTCTGAAAAGGTTGAAAGCCTATTTGCATTTGGTGGAGGTAATGAAATTCACCTTAATAGGTTTACATATGCAGCTTTCATAAGTGTCAGCTAAATATAACTTCTTCCTGGGTGTGATCAGGTGGGTTCTGAACATTAAACTTTGTTTCTATGGTTAGTTGCTTAACTTTTTTTTATTGAAGCAGCGGTAAATATGAAGAATTAGATGTGGGAATGTATTGAACATCAGTGTGTGTGTCTTTGTGTGTGTGTGTGTGTGTGTGTGTGTGTGTGTATGGAAATAAGGAGGAATCATTTGTCTAGTAAGCAAATGGATAGTTAATCAGAGAACTTACATTTTGCCAAGCCTTTCTGACTTACTATTTCCTCTATAACAGAAAACACTCCTTTTTCTATACTGTCTATACCTTCATGAACAAAGCAGTAAAATGGGATCTTGTTTTTGAAGAAATTTTAACCATTACATATAATTATGGAGAGTCTCTGACATAACCACTTTGTCTGGAAAGACATCTGGTTTGAAATACTTTTCTTCAGCAGTAGTTGACATTGGGAAATACGTATTTCCATTTTTTTTCTGAAAGGCTTTAGAATGTCAGGTGGAACCATTACTAGAGAATAACCTCTACACCACAAATGACTAAAGGCCAATTCAGAATTAGTATTCTAGATTCACATGTACTATTTGTATTGGAAACCCTTTCCAAACAGGAAGAGATCCCGCCCCCTTGGAAGAGACTGGCAGCAGAAGATTTCAATTGTGAGGTTTCTCTGCCTGTTAGTTCTAAATAGTACTCAAACGGCCTTGACACAATGGCATAAGTAAAAATAAACGCCCTTCAGAAAAACAAGAACATCATGCTCATCACACCTGGATTCATTCTCATCACAGCTGAAGTTGCAGGAATGATTAGAAATCATATAGATACTGATGAGGAATGAGAGGAAGTTATTTAAAATTCTACTGCACCTTGTGCTCAAAATATCTCTGGCAGCTTATAGTCACTCTTATCAACAATTTAGGAAACCATGTTTTTTTTTTTAACGTGAAAAAGCTTAATTTTATGAACATTTTAGATACATTTAGTCAGATTGAATTTTTTTTAAAAATGCAAACATCGCACTTTCTTCTCTATTTCATAACAGGTGTACCTGGAGAAAAAGTCAAAGGAAAACAAAAGATCAACACTTATTTCATAGAAAGTGTAACTTTTTTCTATGCAAAATCATCTCATATGTTGAACTATCAGAGCATAGGATATAAGTCTAGATGTTATATTATGGCTAGATTATATCTACCACATACCAAAACTGTGAGGCCAAAACTGAACTCAACAAAAGCAGCCTACAAACACCTTCAGGTCTATCCTTCAGTAAAGATAGATTAACATGATCACCTATTTGATGGTATTGTATCAAGTATTTGGCCGATAGAAATTTGGGGACAGTTGCATGATAGATTATCAACTAAAGGCACAAAAATTCTTTACACCCAGGTACCAGGATCATGATGTTGACTTCACCCAATTAAACATAGAGCCATTTAATTTTTCTTATTTGGTGGCATTCTGAAAATTGAGTGCCTTTGTACTAAGCTAAATTCTCCAGCATAGCTTCTTTTTTATATTTTATTTTGAGACAGGGTCTTACTGAGTCATTATGTTGCCCTGCTGTGCTAAGATTCATGATCCTCCTGTCTACAATTCCCAGAGTGCTAGAAGTACAGGAGTGTGCCACTATTCTCAGTTTAAAAATTAATCTTAAGGATAATTACATGACAGGGGCAAAGCCATACATTTATATGTACAAGACGGGTAAGGCAATGATCCTGAGAAACATCAGCAGGTTTTTGAAACAAGCAGTTAATTGATAGGATCCTCAACCTGACTAACTATACATGCTGATACCTGTGAACCAAGCAACTGCACTAAAGATAGCAATGTGTAATAGAGGGGTCACCCTTGGAATGCCTGTCTTCTAAATATGTACTTCTTATCATGACATACCAATTATTACCATACTGTCTCTCAAGTAAGTGTTTTATTTTAAATAAAGGGTAATAAATGAAAAAGACACAAGGAAAAAAAGTCACAGGACTGTACTGCTACAATGTTGTATATGGTTAGATTTCTAAATTTCTGTGTAAAAGTATGTGTTTATTCCTATTTTTTAAATTATTTTTTCTTCATAGTCTTAAAGTTAAACTTTAAGAATATGATAAATGTAAAGTTTAATATATAAATACTTGATAGAAAATACCTGTTCCATGTTATGCCCAAAATGTTTGATTTTTAGCTAGAGAAAAGGAAGGGCTGCAAGGTCAGCCAACATGTTGACCATAGCCTGTCAAGGTCAGTGAAGACTCAGGACATATATAATATAACATCATGTAACTCAGTTGTGTCACGAATTTTCTGATCAAGGAGATTATGGGGCCACAGAGGAAAGTGACTGATGATGTATGATGCACCTAAGGAGAGTCATATGGAAAGAAAACATTCTCTCAGGCTTCCACAGAGAGCAAATTGGTCAAGCAATGGCCAGGACTTATCCATATGACTGACACTGACGAAGGATCTACAAAGTATGGTACAAAGTTACAGGATAAACCCTGAGGATACTTGACTGATCTCATCAGATACAAAAGTTAAATTTCCTGCTATATAGGTCTTGCTTTACCTTGGTCTTAACCATCTAGCAGAAAAGAATCAAAATGAGGTATATAAAGTAAAGCCATATTAACATGCTGAGTTGTGAAAAGCTCAAGTCAACAACTTCTGTGCATAACCCACTACTATTGTGATCTGCTGGACTGTGCTGGATTGTTTTTGCTAAATTCACACATCTATAGTATTTAGAGGCCAATGGAATGCCCATCTCTGACAGGACTAAACAAAAAAAGGGGATTCAAAGCAAGGACCATTTTATATTTGTACATACAGAACAGTTAGGATAGATATACAGGTGCTTTTGCTTAATTCAAAGAAAAGAAAGATTTGTACTAATAGTGTTTGAATGGGATATCCTGTCTGCTTCTTTTACTATGGGATAATCACTAAGAAGATAACAATGTACAATGTATTAATTATTGAAACTGTCCTATTAACCAGTTTTGAAACTGTCCATTGCTACTTTTTCCAAATAAAATAAAATAAAAAAGGATAATTACAGTAGTATTGCTTAAGAAATACTGAATGAAAAGGGCTGGGGGGTTGGCTCAGTAGAATAAGTGCTTCTATAGCAAGCACAAGGGCCTGAGTTCAATTACCAGTTCCACCAAAACAAACAAACAAACAACTAAATGAATCAATGAATAACCTGTGCTAATATGCTAAAATGTTTGCAAATAATTTATGTCTAAATAATATATGTTGATTCCTATTTAATTATCAGTTCTTCCACAATTAATTGAGTGACTATTTGAACTACAAAGTCTTAAGGAGGAATATGTTCTCTAGTTTTTAATCTTATATATCTTTGGCATTTAAAAAAAAAACCTGTCCATCCTCTTTTGCTAGTGAAAATGTCTGATGGCTTTAGTATTTCTTATGAAAATTTAATTAATAGAAATGATGGATTCTATTGTGATATTTCTTTAAATATCTAGTGTGCTCTTGTGTTTCATTTTGTGTGTTGTAAGGCCCACTTGAGTGGCTGGTGTTGGCGTTGCCTTTCTTTTTTTTCTCTGTACTGTTTCTAATTTTTCTACTTATAAGATATTCCTTTTGCAACATGCTGGTAAATAGGAATTCTCTGTATCATTCAGAATCTGAGAATTTGGTTTTTATGTTTGCTGACCTTTGCTTTTGAACACTGAAATAATATTTCCTGATTTCCCTGATTTCCACTGGCTTTGAAGAGACTCTCAGGACAGTATTTTTATCATTTGATCAACCTGGGTCTCACCTATATGCTCTTGGGATTTATGACAGCAGGGTCAATGGCTGTGTTTCTTTTAGTCTTGTCGATCACTTGGTGCAGGATTTTTTTGTTGCTCCCACATAGTTGGGCTCAGGAAAATGTCATGTGGTCCACAGGCTTTCTTTTTCTCTAAAAATTCCTTTCAGTATATCTATGTAATACAAATCAGGATTTCATAAAGTCTGCTCCAAAGATGACTCACATTATATTGTAAGAAGCACTAGGTAAATATTGATCACATTGACAGATGTTCCTGGATGATTTCTTTTCCTGTAGCTAATAAAATTTTGGAAACTGTGATACTAAGCTGCATTAATCAGGCTTTTTTCTTGCAGGGTATCTTATTGCCTTCATGAGTCTTTTGTAAATACATAGGAACTTTCTCAGGGGCAACACAGCACAATAACTTTGATAAACATAAGTGTGGTATTTTCCTTGTGGTCCAGTCCCAGGAGAAACACAAGAAAAGTGAAAAACATAGCCTTTTCCTTCCAGCTTCTTCTGTCCCTAGATTAAAGAAGACGCTCTGGCAATGAGACACATGGAGATGTGTCTTAGCCACTTTCCTTATTGTAGAGAAATGATACCTGACTTTCAAATCAAAGACCAAGAGTTCTACTTTGGATTACGGTTACAGTCATGGTTGGTAGCTTCAAGGAAGAAGTGGCATTACAGAAAGGGGCTGTGACAGCAAAGCTGCTGATGTGGTGGTGGCCAAGAAAGCAGAGTAAAGAAAGGAGGAAGTGTGGGATCTGTGCTCCAAGCCCAGCCCCGGTGACCCCTTTCTCTGCTCCAGACACCATTCTTCACAGCCCATTCGGCTATCTCCTTCCACAAGCCCACTTCTAAGTGGAAGCATGTTTTGGGTGTCATTCTTGATCTGAAACAATGAAAAGTAAGCCCACAACAGAAAAGTCATGTTCTATTTTACAGTTTAAAGTTCGTGTCTTTCTTCACCAACCACTTTACACTTTTAAAATCTTTTCCTATTTCTATAACTTCTTTCTTTTCAAAAGAGTAAAAATAAAATAGAAATGACACAGATTTTCACTCACTCCAAAATGATAGGAATTCACAATGATTGTTATATTGCGTATTGTCTTCAAATTAGTTGTGCAAATTACCAGATACAAGCATACAAAACTGGTCAAAAAATTAAAAAACAAGCATTAACTGTTTCTTTCAATAAATCAGTAAAAATCAGCAGTACAATTATCCCAGCTATTCTGTATACATACACATATATTTTCCCTTCTTTCTTTTCCCCTTTCCCTCATCCCAGTTGTTCTTTCCTTTGGAACAGTGTCTTTGTCTTTCACACTCTGCTGTACCTTTCAAATTTTATTTACTCTTTCAGATTCTCATACTATACTCACACAATACTCTATTGTATAAAAATACTATATTTAGGTGAGAATACCCTGCTATGAATTTCCTTCTTAGGACTGCTTTCATTGCATCCCACAGGTTCTGGTAAGTTGCATCCACATTTTTTTTGATAGTAAATATTATTTAATTCTGATTTCATCTATGATTCATTGATTGTTCAGGAGGGTGTATTTGAGTAACTCAATCATCATACACATCTCAAGAGGCCATCTGTTCAAAACAAAGATCCTGTAAGTTAAACAATAATGGGATAGAATGGAGACTTCTACGTGAAAAGTGGGGAGAGCTCAATGAACATGCTAACTGTTCAGTTGAGACAACAGGAAGTCTTCTCCTTGGGGATTCTGAGTGTCATATTTTTCATACATGCTGAGAAATTAACAGTAAACCACTTATGAACCAACAACCAATCAAGAAAATATAAAGTGAAATAATATCATAAAAGTTGTGAAATAAGCAGCATGAGACATCAACCCATCACAAACAGGATTTCTGATCCTTTCTCTACTTTTTAGCTTTGTTTTTCTTCCTCAATGCTCTTCTAAATCCAGCAATGTAGATTTTACACAGGCTGACTGACTACTGCTCCTTATAGGGTTTATTCCAATAATATTCATAGATATTCCTTAGAATCTAACCCTACCAGAGTAGTCATAGACCAGAATATTTTTTGATTGTATCATTGTAACTACCCTATAGACAGCCATAGCCACATCAAAAACAAAACCCGGGGCCAGGGAGTTGGCTCAGTGGAATAAGTTCTTCCCTGGCAAGTGCAAGGGCCTGAGTTCAATCCCCACTTCTGAAACAACAAACAAACAAACAAACAAAACACTCACGTGTATTGAAGGTCCTTCTTAAGCCAACTTGTTCATTACTACTGACAAGCTTATTCAGTGCTGTTTGGATTTTGACTCTTCCAAACAGCAGGTTTTGCTGCTTCCTGGTATAATCTAGGGCTTTATGGGCTGTGGATCCTGCATTACTAGCCCTCCAAGTGGCTAGTAGCTCCGATGACTCCCAAGAGCCATGACATTCCTTGTGACACAGCAGAATAAGTCAATTTTGTTCTTTCCAAAGGATAGTAGGAGCTAGATAAGTGGGATATTTTAGTTTACACTCATCAAAAGTTTTATATAACAAAGTGGACTCTATACAGCACTAATGCAAGCACAGCATGTGAGTGTAAGATAAAATGTATTAGAGAAAGAGGAAGCAGTGAAGAATCTCATGCCAAGAGGATGAGAGATGCTGCTGACATTTAGCTTTACGTAGTAAATTGGACATAGGAATTAGCTGTTTGCATATACAGTATAAGAGAAAGATTATCATTCTTGCAAGAGAAGTGAAGCCTCCAGATTCAGCAGAAGATGTAAGAGATGGTGTGTTTTGCTTTTAAACTGACATGGGCTTCCCAAGCCATGTGGTTTGTTTCTGCTCATCCTTCTAACAACTGCCCATCTTTTCACTGTTCCTTCCTAGGCTTCCTGAGAGAGTAATTCAAACTCATTGCCTCCACTCTTCTTTAATTAATAAATGAATTCATTGGTACTTGGAATTGGAACTCATGACCTTGCAGTTTCCAGGCAGGCACTGTGCCACTGAGCTATTTCCATCCCCCTTTTTCCCTCTTTATTTTCTAGTGCATTAGTATCAAACTCAGGGCACACGTTAGTCACACACTCTGTCGTTGAGCTGTCCTCCAGCATACCTCAAGGTACTGGGGACTATCTTATGGCTTGTCTACTGGCACAACAATAACATCTAATAGCTTTTTCACACCTGTGAAACAATTTTTCTTTCCTTATTTTGCTTTACCTTCCTTGGATTATCTTCTTCTTTCTGTTTGAAGTATAATCCCCATTTAGCTTCTATGGCTTCTCTTTCTCTCCCCTCCCCTCCCTGTCCCTTTGCCTTTTCTGTCGTATTTCCTCATATTCTTCCCTTTACTCCCCTTTCATTCTCTGTTTCTGTATCTTCTCCTGTCTCTTTTGTGGTTTTCACTATATTTTATGATGCTTTTCAGTTTGAGTTTTTAGTATTTCTTTTATATGTTGGGACAATGACTTTCACTGGCATCCAATAAACACATCTTTTCCTTTCCTTTTAGGTGACTATATCTACTGTAATTGACCAAGAGTTACCCATATACATATATTCTCACCCTTTGCATTCAGGCTGTTTCATACATTTACCTATGTACAGGTCATTCCCACAGCAAAATCATTATTTTCTGGGTCATATTGTGTCTAAGACCTGAATACCTAGTTTTCCCCCATGCAACACCTATACCTTCTCTCTTCTTTGGCTGTTGTACAGTTTGCCTTTCTACTTAAAGGAAGAGATAAGATTCTTGGCAATCACATTTATTTTCTTCATTCTCCTGTCACATGGTGGCTAATTTCTATGATTTTCACTAATTTTATCTATTTCATTTTTTAAATTAGTATTTTAATTGTTTCAGAAAAGATAAACATGAACTTGGACTAGAAAATACGATATTAGAAGGGTTCCCCACCCCATAATTGCAGAAACAAAACAAAACCAACCAGACAAAATCATCCTTAAGTGGTTAATGAAATGTTTTCTGAATCTTCTTCCTCCATCAGAAGCCATGTCTTCTTCCTGGGGCACCTGCTCTGTGACCCAATCACCCCTTTTATCTCCCTCTAACTGGGACAGGGCAATTTCCTTCCATCCTCATCTCCCTTCTTTCAGCCACACTATGTGGGTGCTAATGACCCTGGACTCTGGCCAATGAACAGAACTGTCCTGTAAGCCAGCAAGCCATAGGCAGTAGCACCCAAAGCCTCACCCCCAGCCTCCATGGCAGAAGCCACAGAGGTGGCATTGTTTCCACTTCAGGAAGAAGGAGCGAGCAGCTGACCCTCAGCACAAATCAAAACCCAGTGTGGACAGAGAATAGGCTTAGGGTGGCATTCTTGTCAAGACATGCTGGCTGCCATTTCTTCTCTTCCCAACTGAGTCCTCATTTCTATATTAGAAATGCTGTTCCTTTGGAAACCACAGCCAAAGAAGAGATGGAGCAGTTCGGGAATAAGAACACAGGTTCAAACCGTCCTGGATCTCCCCATGTTGCCATCTACAGTCGGTCTCTTCCCATGGCGATGTCCATTTGCCATTGCGGCACTGGCATGGCCCTGAGTGGAGGGGTCTCTCCATTTGGTGTATCCACCCTGTTACTACCTGGGAATTTTATGTCTTACATGGAATTTGTGAAGTCTTTGAGGCTGGGGCCAGCAGCGATCTACATGGCCCCGCTTGCACTCGTCTGCCCACTCATATGTCACACCTGGAATGGGATCCGTCACTTGATGTGGGACCTGGAAAAGGCCTGAAGACTGCCCAGCTCTATCCGTCTGGAGGGGGGGTTATATTGGTTCTGACTGCGTTGTCCTCTGCAGTGCTGGTGGCCATGTGAAGAGCTGATGTTCCCAACATCTTCTTCCTCCAAATTAGTTGTTGCAAACTGCTTTACCTTCCTGCTCCTCATTCTTACCCCAGCCAACAAAGTTCCCTGATCTCTTTGGATCCTTCTGTGTTTGCAGATGATCCACCTTGGCTTTTCTAGTAGAAAGAGTCCAGTTTTTCCCTTGTTTTACACAACAGAATGGCTATAAAATGTCCTTTTTCTACCCATAATGTATCTATTTCAAATCTGCCTCTTTTTCTCTGCCTCCTGTGAGTTAATTTCTCATTAATATGCTTACAGCTCAGACTATATAAAATAGCCGTGTACTTGACTTCATCACTGCTGGACCTTTGCCTTCTCACCTTTTTTCCGCATTTTCACCTAAGTACTATTTAGAAATGCAATAGCCTTGCTTAAAGCTCTTTAGTATCTTCTCAGTGGTCTTCAGGGAAGAGCACACATTTCTAAGCACAGCCTTTGGGTTACTTAACTGACACAGATCCCATCTAACTCTCCAGCCCCCTTCTGTTGCTTTGCCTTTGCATTCATTTCCAGTAGCACTTCAACCCTCCAGTCCCTGAAATGTGTCATCCCTTGCTCCTCTATTCTCTTTGCAAAATCTCAGAAGCTTGCATCTCCCCACAAAACCACTCTCATGCTGTGTGCCTTTGGCTAGTCTATCTCACCCATGTTTTCTAATATTTAATTCATGGTTCACCTTGCCTGAAATGTTTTTCTCTTGACATTAAATATGCCATATACTGTGTTGGACAAACTGACTAAAACCTTTGCCTCCGAGTTTCTTCACACATATAATGAGTGACATTAATGAGGATAAACTGATAAATTGATCATTATAAATTATATACCTGAAGTAGTGCACTTTACTTATTTTCTAGCAGATATTCATGTAATCTGCTAGAAAATAATGACAAACTTCTTTGGGGATTCATTTATTAAAACTGTTGCTAATTTCATGAGAAAAATCAACAATTCAGCAGATGTTGAAAATTTAGCTCCAATAATTTTAATCAGGTCATACTAATTGCTCTACCTAAGTTTTCCCCAAACCTAGTTGAACAAATGATGTAATTTCTTTGGGGATTAGCTCCTTTTTGCTTATGAAATAATTCTGAATTTGGATCTTTTTCTTCCTTTTTTAATTTGACAAATTCTCATAACAGTGCAATTACTGGCTTTCCTTAGTTGATCTGAGTTTATCTCATTTTTGTGCTTTCTATTTTGTAACTTTTTATGTCATATTTCTTAGAGCTCACATTTCTTGAGCAGTCTTGGGGCCTCTCTTAGCAAGTGCTAGAGCCCTCAGGACTACTTATTTTGAGGTTCTCAATGATGCTAAAGGCAAATTTTCACCTTTTGGAAAGAAATGGCCTTATAATTTCTGGATTTTTCTTTACTGCTTTTAAGCACAGTGAATCTTAGAGACATTCTCATGGCTTACATAGCCTTTAACTATAATCATCCGACTCTTTCTCCCTGTACAGGTGAGACACAGGAGTCCAATTTCAGGCTAAAGGATTTCCTCTGGCCAGAAATTTATTGACTCACTCAAGAGATAGAGTGAGTCACCCTCCCCTCTCACTTTATCAAGCCAAATGCAGTGATTTAATAAGAAGACTTGATTTGATCCCTCAGTGAGAGATAAATTGACATTATCTACAAGTGAGTGTGTTCATTTTAAGAACAATTTAAAATTTTTATCTTAATTCTTTGTCCTTATTGGAAAACTAGACTCCTGGATCAAAATCACTATACTCATTGCTTTGTACAAACAAAAGATTTGGTGAGAATTAAGCTTCATTTGAATGTGCTTGTACTCCTTTGGTCTTACTAATCAGTGAAATATGGTGATTGCTGTCACATTAAGTGATGGAATTATATTATAACCTCACAAGGAGCTGAAAAATGTCCTCACACTTTTTTTTTTTTTTCATTTAGTACTATTGAATCTACACAATACAGTTTGGAGATAAAATGTTTAAAAAGTGAGTCTTTAAAAGTAAAGCATATTTTGTTATAACCTTTGTAACTGTCTCTATTTTGTAACTAGAACACATATTTTGTTATACAACTCTGTACTTTTCTGTTATAACCTATGTAACTCCATTTTGTATCCAGGCACCACTGTGTTATAATATGACTCAGTGAGTTTCCACTACACTATTAATCATTAAATATGCAACTCCTTTTTGTATCCAGCCACCATTGTGTTGTCATATAACTCAGTAAGTTTCCATGATAACTATTCATTATTAAATCGCCAACCACACAATATGTCCAATCTGTGATTAATACAAATTATAATTGCTTGTTCTAAAGTTGTACCTACCTGTTACAAGAATGTAACCCTTTTTTCTTATGATTGCCTGGATTCCTGACCCCTGCTGAACTTCTCTCAGGCTACAAGACCACCCACTTTGTGGTTTTCAGCTTTAAAAACCCTTGTCCCTCCCTACCTTGGCGTGCACCTACTTGGAGACCAGAGTGGGTGCCACCGCTGAGCTCAGCTAAATAAAGTGCTTTGAAGTTCAGTCTGGTTTTTTATTTTTGGGTTACAATGTCCTTTGTGTTTGCTTCCATTGAACATCATTTCAATGTATGTGTTTATGTGTGTGTGTGGGTGCACACACACACACTCACACACATATCCTTTTATTTGTTTACTTATTTATTTGGTATAGGGTCTCACTACACAGCTCAGATTTATAGTGATCCTCCTGTCTCAGCCTCCTCAGCCCTGGAATTGCAGGCGTGTACTGCCATGCCTGGTTTTGGATGCCAGCTCAGAGTGGGGTCATCATGACATATGGTACCAGGGTTCAAACCTGGGTCCTTGTGTTTGCCAGGCAGGCACTTAGACTGCTGAGCTATTTTCCTGGCCCCACATGTTTTATTTCTAGGCAATATTTCATAAATAAAATAATTATCACCATTAATCTTGTTCATGTTATCAGTGAGTAAATAAAAAAATTAAGGTAAATTGAGCACAGTTCTAACTCTTTCACCTCCTACCCCTATGTGACTTCAAGCACATCCCACTGTTTCTGGTAATAACATCCTAAGCAAGAGGGCTAATTTTTACTTATAGGATATCAAAATCATCCTGATAAGGTCTTTACAATAGGCAGCTTAATGCCTTTCTCAAGAATACATTGTATGGCATTTACCAACCACAAGACTTATTAAGGTAAAAAGTGAAGAATGCTTTTAGTTTTTTGTTTTTTTTTATGTATTTAGAACAGGGTCTACAAGGTCTACAGGGTCTCACTATGCATATGGGACTCACAGTGATTCTCTGTTTTCAGTCTCCCAAGCACTGTGATATAGGCATGTGCCACCACGCCCAGTCTCAATTGTCATCTCAGCATGCCCCGGGCCAGGGCCCTGTACACCAGGCCAGGGATGGAACACTGGACCCCTGCATCTGCCTAAGTAGGCACTTCAGTCAGCTGACCTGTCTGGCTGGCCCAGGAAGAATGTTTTTAAATCAAGTTTTTATATTCCATATTTCTGCAAAATATCCTAAGGATACTGCCCATACTGTTATTCATAAACTTTCTGCACATCTACTATACTGATTCTTGCATAATCCTGGGCCACATAAGAGTGCTTTAGGTCTATGGACCACTTCTATCCTAAATTTGGAATATAAAACTCAAGTTATCTTACTATGAGTCTACGTTCAAACTTTGACTTAACAGACTTTGTTGAAAAGTCAGTGGTTTGCCAGGTTTGAATGAAGAACTTTTTTGATGAATTTCTGCTATGATATAGAAAATGTGAATTTTTATTGGCCCTTGTGGTGAACCTGGTTTTATAAAAAGTACATTTTAATTGAGATTCAATTTTCAGTGGTTTTTCTTGAGACTAACGTCACTCTGCTTGTCCTGGAGTTGGTGTGTCCTTCTAGCCAGTGTCCATTACACTCCTGTTAAGCAGTGGTAGCACCTAGGAAACATGTACAGTTTTATTATGGCTATGGAATTTGAAAAGCTACTGTAAGCAGTTTAAATTCAGCTGGAAGAATGGCATTTCTAAGGGCCTGTCCTGTATTTTTCAGCTAATAGAGACTGACTTCATTTGCATTAAACCTGGCAATCTTTTCATTTCCTCAAGGTTTCGAAATTATGATGTATTTTATCAACTAAATACGTGGTTCTGAAACTAATTTGATCAGTATACATATTTTTCTTCTCCTATAATACACACTCACTCTCTCATAAAATCTTTGCTAACAGTTTTCATTTCCTTCAAAGGATTAGTTGTAGTATCTGCACATAATTCCGCCAGATTCTGGGTCATCTTTTTGTGTTTTCAAGTGTGAGCATGTGCTGCTATAATTCAAACAATTGTAAGGCTTTGTCTTATTGAATGTAATTTATGTAATCTGTTTTAATAAGCGGTAGAGATTACATGGTTAAATGAACTCTTTTGATTCCCAACATTCATCTTTGCTTGCTTTAGAACTGAAGATTTGATACACTACATCGTAATGAATAAAATTATTTCTTCAAAATAATTCCACAGAATCTATAAAATAAAACAAAACAATTTAAAATAAAGAACTTTAGGGCTGGGGAGACAGCTCAGTAGAATAAGCACTTGCCTGGCAAGCACAAGGGCCTGAGTTTAATCCCTGGTTCTGCCAAAAAATAAAAATATAAATAAATAAGTCTGCATGCTTCGAATAAGGGAAAGAATTAGGTTTGACCCAGGTTTTTTAGTTATATAGAGTAATTATGCAAGGCATTTAATAGCTTTAACTTTAAAAAATGCATGCTTGCATTCCAGTAATCATGGGGAGTTTTAAAACTGTAGATACTTTCTCAGTAAAATGGGTATGTAAACTCTGTATGTTAGAGTTGTGTTAAGCATTTCATAGTGCTACATGGCAGAAGTTGCCTGTAAATGTAATAACAAAAGCTTGCCTTTCATTCCTTCCTTCTCACCCTCTTTCTGTACGTAACTCATGACATGAATTTACTAATATTATGAAAACATGAATCCACAGGATGATGATGGTCAAGCAAGGGAAGTTTTGCATCAGATTGCTTTAGACTTGTGTCATATCTAAAGAAACATTTGGAATGGAGAAATTTCATTCTCCAAGAATGAATATTTTAATATAAGGTACAGTAAGATCACTCTACTCATCAGCTTGTCCCAGATCATACTTCAGGCTGGATGAAACCCTTGTTCTGCTACCTTCTAGCACACAATATTAGAAAGAGAATTTATCTTCTGTCTGTGTCATTTTTCTTATCATGAAATATTAGAGAATTATAGTACCTTTGTCAATAAGATTATTACAAAGATAAGGTAAAGTAATTCATGCAAGTCTCTGAGAGGGTTTTACGAAGTGTCTGGTTCTGATAAAGTAATTGAAAAAGTGACTTTTTAAAGATAATATTAGGGCAATACCTACTTGGCCATGTGTTTGTTTTGTTCAATGCTCTGTTTGTACAATTTTCATGTTTTGTGAGTTTTTTAGAAGGCCTATTGATAGGAACAATTGTTTGAATGTCTCATGTTAGCATATTTCAAGGTAAGAAGAACTAAAATGATTATTTCTTCATGCACCCAAAATGTAATTAAACAGCAACAGTACTACTTAGGAAATCTTTGCTTGTCATTTCCCCTATGTAGAAATTTAAAGTTTCAGGTCTTACACCTATGTCTTTGATTTTAGTAGAGAGAGACAAAAATGCAGTTTTAGTACTGTATATGACGGTCTTACTATGTTGATCATGAATTATGAAGAAAACAGGAAATTTTAGCATCAGACAATCAAAATAAACTTTTCTTGGAAAGTCATATGATCACTAAGTTTTTGTGACATTTCTAATGTAATGCATAAGCAATACAGTACTTGCAAATGTGAAGAAAGAATTATCATCTCTCATTCTGCCATGTTTGTTTAGAATGGTGGCACATGAAAGGCAAGAAAAGCATCAGGTAAGATACCATTTAATGATTATTTGAATTTAACATATAGGTAAGAATTAAACAACAATATCAAAATAAGCATGCGAATGTATCTAAAAGCAGACATGTTTTCTAGTAAATTTCTGATGACAAGGTAAGCTTTGGCATCCAGTATTTCAGATGCTATGATTGGAAATAATGAACCTAAAGCTACTAAAAATGTAAGGGTATCCTGAAGTTTATGTAACCCATTAGAGCTAGATACTTTGGAAATTCATCCTCTGATTTTATCTCTTGATCAAGTCTAAGACTGGAGCCCATTAAGCCGTGCTACTTCCACTTAAAATCTATTACTAGATCTTTTACATGCTTTCAATTCAGTGTTTATATTCACTAAATGCAACACAACCTGAGTGACATGTTACTGGAAGATGCATGCATATTTGCATATATATCTCTGTTCTTTATCATGCCGTAAGTTACAGATTTATGAATTAATTGCGGTCCTACATGGAAAGGAATTTATTTCCTATGTTGTTGAAATATTTTTTTTCTTTTTTTTTAATGACTACTTCCAATGTGACTGATGTTAATTTTTCAGCCTGTGTAGGCTGAACTGTTATCTCTTAAATCACAGAGCTTGATAAAGGAAGGAGGGATAAGGCATGGGTCATTACGATTGTAGGCCCATCCTAATTTATACCAGTGATGAATGGGACTTAGAGCAAATAAGAGTCTGTGAATTGGAAAGTGAAATAGCCTGATTAAAAACAATGAATTTTTTATGTGCTTTGGAATAACACAAAGAGAATAATAATTTTGATGTCATCTGCTTGTGATAGAGAAACCATCAATACTGAGAATAGAAGATTGCTTCTGAAAAGCTTTTGAGAATAAAGGTATTCACAACCTCATAATCAGATCCTATTATAGTGAACTCTTGTTCAGTTGCTGTGCATGTAGTACAATTTTGATGAACTATTTACAGAAATAAAAGGTAATCAGCTGGGGTACTTTTATTTTATGGGGGATTTTATTGAAAGTTTCTGTCATTATGGAGTTTGGCCTACAGACAATGTACAGTTTAGCTACTTTCTTTAGGAATCAGCACGTAAATATTCTTGCTACAGTTTCTCTTTTATTAAGAAATATCAGGGATGGCAAGAGCCATGTGATTAAGGAGAACTTAAGGCTTCAAAATATTTCCTGAGAATTATGCTTCTGCCTTAGGCACTAAAGAGGCGAGGGTTAGAACTTAGAGGAGTGAGAGATGCGGGCTTTTGAGTCCGCAAACTAAGTGCATTTCTTCTATTGGCCTCCTCCAACTCCAAACAGTTATATTTTTATGCTGGGATACAAGTTTATTATTATGTGTGTATTCATGTATGTGTGTACTGGTATATAGGTACATGCATATATATTTGTATCCTGAGGGAGTAGAGGCATACAATGTGTATTTTCAGAAATTGTGTGTTCTTCTCTATTACAGAACTCTTGTTTGTCCAGATGAGATATGACACACAGAGGTTTTGATTCTAGTGCTGGTAAGGCATAATAACTATGAAAGGGCTCCAAAAGATGGGTGCTTTTAGGTGAGGAGTGAATTAGCTATTCATTATCATTCTTAGAATGTTGGATTCATTTTTATGAGCCTATGGAGAGGAAGCACTTGCACATAGCATCTAATTAATATCACTTACTGTCACTCTTGTCTTAGACGAAAGATCAGAGTTGTTACTGTAGCCCTCATTTCATATAGATCTGTTAACTTCATCTTGGCATAAATTTTGAGTTTATTAATTGAAATATTTTTATATGACTAATAATTACTACATCGTTAAAAGCTTCTTCTCAGAGTACCTGGTGTAGATGTTGTGGTATGACAAGTTTTAGAAAAAAACATGGGATAAGGTCCAGGGTAGAGGGAATGAGCAGTTACGAATTATTTAACCCTTAAACTGTCCTTCATACCACATGAAGAAAAAACCAAAAGCAAACATCAGAACTGTACACCATACTGTTGAGAAATAAGTCATTTCAAAAGGGGTTGATTATAAGTTGTTACTAAAAAATGAGACAGTTATCTTTGGACAGCAAAACAAACATGCACTATTGAAGTGCTGAGTATATGTACATATGGTAGCTGCTGCAGATTCATATTCTATGCAGAGAAGTGAGGAGGAGCATGTCACCCTACAGTGCTTGGTAGCACTGCAGAAATAATGCCCGAGTGGTACGTTACAGTCGAGATAGGCCTCATATGTCATTTTTAGGCTATGATGGCAGAGATCCTGTTATGGTTTGTGTCTAGTTGTCCCTCCAAAGCTTCATGTCATCACTGGGGTGAGCTTCTAGCGTGTGTGATTAATTCATGATCTAATGCTGGGATTATGGGCATGAGTGCTGCTGGGATTACAGGTGAGTGCTAATCCTGCCCCATGGCAGAGAGCCGCAGTGCAGGATAAGGGAGAGAGGCTTACTGTTCACTGCCACTGCTCTACCAGTTTTGCTCTTGCTGTTTTCTACCACAGTGAACTTCTGCCCTCTGCCATGTGCCACTCTGCCTTGCAGCCAGCTGAATATAGACTGAAACCTCCACAAGCTGTGAGATAAACCTTTCCTTCCTTCCTTTTGAGTGTCAGATATTCTGTCCCAGCCATGAGAGAAGAGCAACTGAGGTAGAGCCTTCCTAATTCACTATTATGGAGAACAATTTGAATAAAATAGTGTGTCCAACTGAAATTATTGCCACCTAAGCTGATCACCTGGAAGTTATTCCCTATAGAACAAAACAATCCCTAAAATGTCCCACAGAGATTCACTTTGGTTAACTTAGATCTAGCTGGGTATTCCAGTCTTAGCAGCCTGGATGAATTGGTGTAAATGCTACACTCAGATGGTAACCAGCAGTGAAAGCCTTTCAACATATGACTTTGGTTTGGTGGTGGAATTCTTTTTATTGTTTTAAAAGTAAGCCTTTTAAAAATGTCTGATTTAATCAAAAGATAAATTCCAATATTTGATTGTTTTGCAGTCATATCAATTAGTAAAGACTGAAACGTGGTGTATCATACCACTTACCTTCCTGAGTTAGCCCAATTAGAAAGTGTTATCAGTTATTTAATTTAAAATAATTCACTTTATATGGTAAAAACTCAGAGCACAGTATAAAAGTAAAGGTAAGTACTGTATCTCTTCTACAGCAGTTATCAAAAACTTTTTCTATAGCAATTCGTCAAACAGCAGTTTTCTTACAGGTGTATGACATGTATACACATATGTCTTCTTCAAAGGTTTTCCTTTTGTCATGGAGCTATGTGCTAGAGAATATCCACTTAAGCACCTAATGGATATGCAATCATAAAAAGCAAAGGAATATATACTGTATCTTACTGTAACCTCCCTCATTCCTGCCTGCTGTACCCTTTGGAGCTTATTTCACATAGTTGTAGGTTGAATGGACCTTTATGCCTTGTTTTTTTGTGCTGGGTCTCACTATGCAGCCCACACTCATAGTGATCCTCCTGATTTCTGCCTCCCTAGTGCTGGGATTACAGGCACACATCACCACACCCAGATTCTCTTTATGCCTTTTTTTTACATATTTAGCATAGGGTGTACAGGGCCTCACTACAGATGGGACTCACAGTGATTCTCCTGTTTTCAACCTCCCAAGCACTGGCATTACAGTGGAGCGCCACCACACCCAGTCTCAGTCGCCCTCTCAGGGCACCCCAGGGGCAGTGCTGGCAAGTCACTCTGGAGCTTTATGCTTTTGAAATAAATCATTGATGTGTCTCTGTAGTAATTGACGTGTTAAATTCATGTATGGGGGACCTTCCGCACCCACAGGATTCTGCTCCAACAGATGTGAATGGGATGTCCTTCATGCTCCCCGGAACCTCCTCTGTCAGACAGGCCTGGTGTTGAACCCTGCAGCACAACTCCCTGTAGCGAGGCAAGTGGCAAGATTCACCCAGCTATTGGAGGAACAGAACATCTTGCCAGAGGGGCCCAGTGGGTCCACTTCCACAGGCTGCAGCAGGACACTGTGCCAACTTTAGGAAGTACCTGGAGTTCGTGTCCTCTTCTGACTATTGTTGCTTATATCAATTTGGTCTTTTTTATCAAGCATATATTCTTTCACCAACATTCTCATGATTATTTAACCTTAGTTATATTTTTAGAGCTTTTTAGCGTTCACTGTCAAATTTTTAAATTGTGTTCCAAACCACAATTTAGCTGAGTTCCATCCTAAAGTTTTCAGAAGCCTTGCAGGGTTGAAATCAACTATTTTTTCATAGTTGAAAATTTTAACTGTGGATAAAAGTAATTCATCTTATTTTAGAAGTTGATTTTATTTTCAAATTTGATGAAAAAACATGTATGTAATACATGTCTATACTTTAACTCAGCTATTGATTTATTCGAGCTTATACTCTAGTTTTCTGTCCACGGGCCTGTTATTCAGCACAAGCCATGTGAACTTTGCCAAATCAGCTCACCTTTGAGGAGCTCAGTTCATGAGCGAAGTGGAAAGAATGAACCAGAGTCCTGAGTTTCTTCCAGTTCTAGCTTCTTTCAAATCTTTAAAGAGTTCACTCAGTAATTATGTGCAGCCTCTCTCACCGACAGCAAAATGGCACTATAAATCTGCCTGAAAACATTAAGCTGATTATGTAGATAATTTATCTCAGCTGTACAAAGCTTACATTCACAGATGTCTGAATACCGTATGGTTTTCTTGTGTGTGTGTGTGTGTGTGTGTGTGTGTGTATGTGTGTGTGTGTGCACATGTGTGCACATGTTCAGTTGATTATAATGATCCAGGAGGAAGGAAATCAGTTATAGAGAGTAAACATCAGTGGGAATTGTGAATGAGGGGAATTGGGTGTGCATTTTTATATAGAAACTGTCTGTGTTTTTTAACCTCAGGGAGCAGGCATTTCATTCAGCATATTGGCTGGTTTGAGTTGCTGTCAAATCCTCACCCCAGTTCATACCCTGGGAGACAAAGAGAACTGTCCTGAAAATGATTAGATCAGAGGCTACAGCAAAAATGAGTATTTGGCCTGAATCTGTATCTGTATATAGTTAAGAATGCTTAGCAGCAAGGCATCTTTGTTAATTTTCTCTCATTGCTGACACAAAATACCAGCCACTCAAAATTAAGGGAGGAAAAATTTATTTAGCTTCCAGTTTGTGGAGAATTCATGCTGTGAGCACTTGGGCCCATGGCACAGTGCAGGGCAAGTCAACGTGGCAGAAGACAGAAGAGGCGCAGAGAGCAAAGGGGGAGGGTCAGTACGCCTCCTGTTCTCCCTTATCCTGATAGCAGGCTGCCTTTCCTCTAGGGCAGTTGCAGTGCTCACACCACTTCAGTGCACCCCTCCTACACAGAATGAAGACGTTCACAAAGGAAGGACCCTGGCTCCCTGCTGCATCCCTGAGTTGAGTTTTTAAGCTTTTCAAATTGACACAATGTGCCAAATGTTATGCAGGTGTGGTGCTAGTACACACCTGTGATTCTAGCGCTCTGGAAGGCTGGGGCAGGAGGGTCACAAATTCCATCCCAGGCTAGGAAACTCAGAAATTTAGCAAGACCTTTTCCCAAAATAAAAGCAGCCTCAAATATAGTCTGGAGATGTAGTCGGTCTATCTGTCTGCAATCTATCTATCTATCTATCTATCTATCTATCTATCTATCTATCTATCTATCCATCCTTCTTGTTGTTAGGGCCAAGTGTGAAAATGTTCTGAGTCAGAAACATAGAAATTAGGAGCTGGAAAACCAGATTTATTATAATTTTGTCTTTTAACAATATGTGTAATATTAAAGGGAAGTCTAATAATTAATCTTAATGGTATTAAAGGACCAACATGAACATACTGCCTAGGTTTTGAAATCTTTATTTGCTGTTTACTATTTTCAGTCTTTTCCTCAGATCCTATCTAGCACCATATCTCTATGGATCAAAATGTGATACTAAATGACTGAGTGATTCAACATACCAGGGGCTAATTACAAAGAATTCCTGAAGGGGAGAGAAGAGAAAGTCAAGCCAGGGAGATGGCTCAGTAGAAAAGCTTTGCCTGACAAATGCAAGGGCCTGAGTTCAGTTCCTGGTTCTACCAAAGAGAGAGAGAGAGAGAGAGGATGTCTCTTCCACTTCTTCTGAATAGTGGTCATGTGTGTGCTTCTAGAATCTGCTTTGCTTTTCTCACTTATTTTTTCTTCTTTCAATTCTGTGAACTAAACCCAGAACCTTTGCACAGACTGTGAGCTTCTGTCACACTTTTTTCTTCTTTTAATGTTTCTGGGAATGAAACCAGGGCCTCTGATTCTGGATTACATTCCAGTCCTCCTTTGCAATTTTACCTTTTATTATTGGCTCAAATATTGACTCATATGCTCTACAAAAGTTTGGCCCATACACACTATTTTATAATTGTGGTAGACTAGTCAAGGATAAGCCTTTGTTACAGACTGTACTGTATCTATATCCTGTACCTGAAGATTTAATGTGGAAATTATATAGATTAAAGTATGTCTTAAAATGTTAGACAGTAGAAAATTTATGCAAATGCTTAACATAGCACTGTAGCCAGGGATATAGCTCAGTGGCATAAGCCCCTGCCTGCCAAGGGTAAGGTCCCGAGTTTGATACTCAAACAAAACAAAACAAACAAATATCAAAGTCCTGTAGCTAACACATTAAACTATTATGATATTGACCATTTGACATCATGTTTAAAAATACATATTTGTTATTGTACACATCATTTAATTATGTTAAACTTACACAATTATGTTAAATAGCACCACAATCCTGAGCAAAATAACCTCTTATGGAATTTTGTAAAAATCACTAGTGCTTTGAAAGTAAAAGGCAGTTTAAGTGGAATTATCAAGGTGACTTCCACTATTACTGTTATTTTTGTCTACAGTAACTAATAACCTTTTCCTGTAGAACGAGACATAAATTAAATCAGAGTAGTGACACTATAATAAATAGAAAAGAGACAGTAATGGGGGATTCCTACTGCTTTTCTTTGCTGTGTATCCTAGGCATAAAGATGAAAGAATATCTAGCTCATCACTCAAAATTTGAGAAATGTATACATTTTCATACTATACCAAAGATAGAATATTGATATATTTTTAAAACAAGCTCTTCTCACATACAGTGTAATACTCTGTGGCATAAAACATACAGGGCAGAATGCTTTTTTATGGAACAGATTCTACTGGAAAGAATGTCAGCTTTGCAAATTTAACGAATGAAATCTATCTTTCTAAAATAATCACCAGTTTCTTCTATATTTGAATTTTGAAGGCTAATTCTTTTAGTTAGTTTAAAATGTTGAAGGTGAAGCAATCTATCAGTGTAGTCAGTTGGTGAAGTAGGCAGATTTTGAATGTGAAATCAGAAAGAATTGTTTTGACTCCACTTAATAGCTGTGTGCACTTGGATAAATCAGTCTGCCTTCCCTGAACCACAGGGCCAGGTGGCAGCCCTCACCTCTCCAGATTACTCTTTGTTGAGTGTAGACCTCTTATTGGCCCCACAACTGCAACCACTTGGTGTCTATCCTCTGGTGCTCTATTCCCTGCCAAACTCCATGTGGTGGTGGTCAGACAACTTTTAATCTTTAGTGTGGCTTCTGTGTCTTTTTACTTTCTTCTTTCCCTTCTTCCTTCCTTCCTAACTCATCCTCTCCCTCTTCCATCTTTCCAGGCATTCTATGTCTTTTAGATTCTGGTGTAGGGTCCTTCTTCCCAATATCATATCATAAATTTCTTGTTATCTCAATAACCCTTTAAATAACTTTGTAATGAATTTGGCTCTCACTTGACTTCCTCTTTTCATCTTTCCCTGCAATTCTCCCAGGTACTCATTTTCATGGTCATTTCCTAGAAAACCTCCAGTCCTCATTTAATTTGTTTTAAACCATCTACCATGTATTAAGCATTTCATCCAGTACCCATCTCCAACAGCCTTGTCCTTGTCCTCATATCCTTTCTTACCCAATTTAAATGCCTTGCCATGATTCCTTTCTTTTTCTTTTTGTTCATTTATTATTTGGCACAGGATTTCAGTATGCAGCTCTGACTGGCAGTGATCCTCCAGTTTTCAGCCTCCCCAGCGCTGGGGTTGCAGGTATGCGCCACCATGCCCGGACTCAGTTCCAGCTCAGTGCACCCAACAGTGGGGCTGGAGTGGCATGTGTTGCCAGGGATCCAACCTTAGTCCCTGTGCTTGCCTAAGCAAGTGCTTAGTCTGCTAAGGTGTCTCGCTGGCCATTGTTTTCTTGTTATAATTTTTCTTTGCATATATTCTGAACTTCTTTCCTTTTCCATACTGTTGTGCTATATTTTACAAGGGAATGATTTCAATACTGTTTAATGAATTATTATCTATACTTGTTGAAGCTAAACATACTTGTACAGATGTAACATACAATCTATGAGGTATCATTTTAGATCTCTGAACATAACACTAAACTGGGCCCTTTGTGCCATGAAATAAGTGCTCATTTTCTCATGTCCTTCTTTCTTTTTTTTTTTTCCTTCTTTTCTCTTTCTTTTCATTTTATCTCTTCAAATCTTGACACTGCCTTCATTTTAAGCACATAACTTTATTCTCTGGCTCACTGGGAAAATAGAAATGGCTGTCGCTGTATTTTATAAATCTTTACTATAATATTCACCTGTGGAATCTACATGAGGGCACATACACTAGACTGCATTCTCAATGCTGTGACCAATGACACATTTAGCATCCATTTGAATAATAAACTATTTCATCTCATTTGTCTAAGCTCATTCCTGCAGAAATCTTATATTCGTATTTTTAACTTTATTGTATCTTTTTCCTTAGCATACAAATGTGCTGTAATTTATACTATCTTGAAAAAGTTCCTCTGTGACATGTCTTTTTCGCATTTACTGCTCTATTTATTTGTTCTACTTTGTAATACAATTTGTCTAAGGGTATTTTGTTCACATAGTCTGTCTATAAGTCCTTTTCACCCATGTTCTCTTGAACTCATTCAAATAGGCTCTTTGCTCCGTCAAGTAACAGGTATGGCATCTCAAGGGCATCTCAGACATGAGATGCCTAAGATCTGATCTCCACCCCAAACTCAGACTCACACACTGGTGAGCAAATAGCTTCAGAATGTTCCAGATATTTCAACCAAACAACACAGAGTCATCTTTATTTCTTCCTTCTCTCCAAAATGCTGCATTGAATCTATTGGAAAATCTTAAGTTCTGTGTCAAAAATGTGTCCCAAATATGATTATTTCTATTTACCTAATTTATTACTACTCTGGTTAACCCACCATACTTTTATAGATTTGCAATAATTTCTCCCATCCAAGTACTAACCAGGCCCAACCGTACTTAGCTTCCAATATCAGATGAGATCGGGAGTGTTCAGACTGGTATAGCCATAGACAACAACTTCTAACAGCTCCCTACCTTCTAGTCTTTCAGTACTGAAACCCACTCTCATCTTCACTTCTATACACGTTGGCTGGAACGATCTGGTCTTGTTTTGTCCCTGTGCCCTTACCCCAATGCTTTCAATCGCTTCCCTGGCTTTCAGTCGCATTCAGACTCAGCCCATTCCTCCCATATCCTTCAGAGACATACACAGTTTGCTTTTTCTTGAAAACCACATCCATGCCATGGGCCTACTTTCCCTCAACCTTGCTGTTATAAAATTGAACAGGCACATGTCCTCTGCAGACTTGTAGTGACTACTGTAAATCCAAGCATCTAGAGATAATTTACTCTTAATTCCATGAGGAGTGGGGAGTGGCCTGGAACAATATGCTTCTTGGAAAGCTAAAATTATGTAAGAAGAGTTAGGAAGGGGAGGAACTGAATGCAGCCTAGTAAAATTTGAGGTTATTCAGCTCTTAAAGAGAGATGAAATATATTTGAGCAACATTCTCAAAAACAGTACTAAAGGATTATCTCACAAGATGGACTGAAGGGGAGGAATACCAAAAGATTGCTAAGGCATGAAATTACCCCACAATACATCATGAAAAGGGAAATAAGTTAAGGTTAGCTGTCTCAGATATCTGTCTCAGGAGAGCTCCTATAACAAAATGCCAAAGACTGGTATGATATAATTTTGTTTCTAATAGTTCTTAAAACCGGGAGTCTAAGATCAAGCAGGCAGGATGGGTTTGTTCTGGTAAGTAATACCTTCTAGCTTCTGTTTTCTTGTGCTATCCTCAATACAGGAAAAGAGCCAGTTAGCTCTCTAGCACCTGATTACAAAGACACTAATACCATTCATGAAGTTCTACGCTCATAACTTAATTACTTCAACTCTTGATGCCATCTGGTTTTTTTTCTTTTTTTGTATTTTAGGGAAGGGTCTATAGGGTGTTCAAGATTGGACTCCTAGTGATCTGCCTGTTTACAGCCTCCCAAGAGCTGGGATTCATACAATCAAGTTGGAGCTTAGAATTTCAATATGTAACTTTTGAGGAGACAAAGGGTCACATCTGTAAAAGTTTTATTCGTAGCTACTGTTGATGTTAGTTCAGGTCATGTGGTATCATGGTGTTTTGCATCTAGTCTGAGTCACGTCATAGGTGAAGAGTTTTGTGAAGATCCCCTCTATTCCAAGGCAGGCTTCTCTGTTCACACTTTGATATTTGTAAAAAAAAAAAGGATGTCATTCTAAGAAATAACTTATAATCAACCATTTTTACTTGAATAAGATAAAATTTTTAGTTACTCAGCTGAACAGAGGACCAAAGGGATAGCCAAGCACTCTGGACTACAGAAAGTCCAATTTGAAATGAAGAGCATATTCTATGTCTGACATTTGTGTAATGTTAAGAAATAATGAAAGACTTTAATACCCTGTCTTGGATAACTGTATACCTTGTCCCTTGGCAACTGCAACTGGCTTTAAAGTTTCTGTGTCTGACTCTATGCACTACTGAAAAGAGTCTGGTTTCCTTCTGTCTCACATTTTCTGTGATCGAGTTGTCTTTTTAAGTACGGGACTCTGATCTTGATTCCCAGCTGTCGTCTCCACGCCCTCTCAGGAGAAATCCTACAGTAGTTCATATATGTACCACTGGAGAGAACTCATTGGTAAGCCTTACTATGCATGCCAAGCATTCTCCCACTCCCCAAGAGGCCAAGGTCTTCAGACAGGGACTAGAAATTGTTTCATCTGCAGAAGCTGTCATTTCTGAAGCAAGTGCTTTTGAAGCTTTGAACACCAGTACTTATATCTACTGCCTGTGATCTCTATGGACTTAAAGAATCAATGATTCTACCTGGATGGTTTATTTAGAGACAATTTTATTGTTGCTGCATAACCTTAATGTCATATTACAGGACAGGTAATTCGTTGGTAGTCAAAATGATTTTACTTTTTGTAACACACTTTATGAACTGTCTTTTCTTTTTCCCTTTCTATACATGTAAACAGAAGGAAAGGAAGTTTGTATATGCAATTTCACATTTCACAAAAATTGATCAGCTACTCTAGAGACAGAGGCAGAAGAGAGAGAGAGCTTTGTTACCTAGATGTAACAGCTTATGGCTCATATGTTGTAGGTTTATTATTTATTATGTTATAAGTTGTGGCAATAACTTTATTACTTACATTGTAATGCATGGCTTATATAGAAAGCACAAAATCTAGATAATGAAATGATTAGTACAAATAAATCACTGTTAAAATTGTACACATATTCTTGTGCATGTATGTTTGTATACACACAATAAAATGCTTCTCAAATTAGAATGATGCATTATTTTGTAAACTAAACAAATATGTTACATTGAATTTGTTACTTTATCTAGAGATAGACTGTTTTCTGCTAGATCATCAAATGGGGAAAATTGGAGAGTTTGATTACAAGAATTGGGTGTCATTCAGTGCCTGGTGCTAAACTATAGGTACTTGCATCTGGTTTTTTTTTTTTTTTTTTTTTTTTTTTTTTTTTTTTTTTTTTTTTTTTTTTTTTTTTTTTTTTTTTTTTTTTTTTTTTTTTTTTTTTTTTTTTTTTTT
>PVKA01030195.1:0-27549 GCA_004027165.1 Ctenomys sociabilis
AAAAAAAAAAAAAAAAAAAAAAAAAAAAAACCCACAAAAAACAACAACAACAAAAAAAAAAAACACTATATACCTTCACATAGTTTTAGATAAAAAGTAATAAAAGGATTATGCTGAAATGCATTTCATTATGTGGAAAATTTGTAATGGTCTGTGTGAGTTTTCAATTACTATTATTATTTACATTAGGAATGGTGCAATGAAACTTGTTTTCCGCTAAAATTAAGGCTACACTTTGTGCATTTCTTTCTCTCTTTTTACATGTACAAACAGGCCACAGAAAAAATGGAACAATTATTGGGTAAACTTATCAGCGAGAATATTACATTTTTGTACATCTAGCTATGACTGAAACTTGAAGACTAACAAAAAAGGAAGGTGGGATAAAACCATGGATTTGCTGTGGATGATAACACGCCAGTCGGGGAGAGTCCCACTGCCATACATTGCGCTTACGTGGGGAATTTTCAGACAAACAGAAAGCAAGCCTGGTTCTTGTCCTCTCTTCCCAGTGCCATTAGGACACGCACAGCTGAACTCCCAGGCCAGCCTACACAGTAATGGAACACAGTAAAGTGGGTATTCTGACTTGTTTATTATTTAGGTCTCCACTGTGCAGCTTGGACTCATAGTGATCCTCCTATTTCAGCCTCCCAGTACTGGAATTACAGGCATACACCATGACTCCTAGAACACAGCATGCCCAGCTGGTATGGCGTGTGGTACCAGGGATTGAACCCGGGGTCCTTGTGCTTTCCAGGCAGGTGCTTATACTGCCAAGCTGTACCCTCAGTCCCTTCTACATTTTCTATCATGCCCTGGGCATGTAACACATCTTGCACAGCCACAAGGCCCAACCTTCTGCTGGTGAGATTTCTACCACCAGCAAAAATGTTAGTACATTTTGTCACACCAAGTGAAGGTACCCTAACCTATATATGCAAACCTTAGACACTTAATAGTAAATATCACTTATTTTTATTGCCTAGTTATTAGAAACACTTTTCTAATGCTGTTATTGAGTATAAATCTACAAATCATAAATGTGCCATTTCATAATTTATCAAAAAGTGACACTTCATGTGTGGGACAATGATTGCCAGTTCCTATACCATGAGGAGGGGATCTTGGGAGAACTAGAAAAGACTGCAGAGCTTTTGCTCAAGTAGCCAAATGTTCAGTGCAAGTGTCAGGAGGTCATCTTCAATTCTAGATGAGGAATACAAAGCCAGCCTTGGCACAAGTGTGGAGCTGCGGGACCTGGAGATTCAGTGATTTCTGAAGCCTCCTTCCCAGCTCTAGAAACATCTTATTGGTTGGTGCTCAGGCCGTGCATCCTGTAGGTGCTCTAACCATCTCTCTTTCAGCTTTTGATGGAAAGAAGTATAGGTGAAATTACAATTGTATAATTATGTTATATAATAATGTTACAAATCCATCCAAAACTGTTTTGTTAAAGTTGGACAAAGTCAGAAATAAATTTGAGGATTTTTTTTTTTATTTTTGCCTTTAACTATTACCTTTGTGTGAATTGGGTTAACATGAGACGTGGCATAGAAAAATAACACTTTAAGGGCCAGCGAGATAGCTCAGTGGACTAAAGCGCCTGCTTAGGCAAGCCCGGGGACTGTGGTTCAGCCCCGGCACCACATGATGCCCCAGCCCCACTCCCAGAGTCCAGACATGGTGGTGCACACCTGTAATCCGAGTGCTGGGAAGGCTGAAAGCAGGAGGACCGCCACAAGTCCGAGCTGTATAGTGAGACCCAGTAACAGCCAAATGCATTAAAAAAATGTTCAAAAAGTAAAAGAAAACTTTAGGGGCAGTTGGGATGCCTAGGTTCTGATTTTAATTCTGTCCTGGGTGAACTGCTTTTCCATCGGTCACATTCCTCAACAAAATAACAGTGGAAGCAAATGATATCTTGTTTCACAAACCTACAACTAGTTATTGATCTTCCCTATCATGTCCACCTCCTGTCTTACAGAGTGTGTTAAGGACAAGTGGGGGAGAGAGAAAGAGAAAAATATGAGAGTAAGGGAGAAGGAGAGAGACAGACAGACAGACAGACAGACAGAGAGAGACAGAGAAACTCAAAGAGAAAGACACAGAGACAGGACAGAGAGCAAACCCACGCATGTGCTCACAGCCTACACATGTCAGGTCTGCTCCAAATGATGGGGAAATTAGAAAATAGATAAGCATTGGAAAACTATGTCCAGGCTCTTTGGCATAGTAAAAACAATCTATTCTCACTTTCTGTAATATTAATGGTACTGATAGAGATTCATTGAGCATTAGTTTTTGTTAATTATATGTTTATACCTTTAGCTTGCACCATCTACAACGGATGTAGATTAATCACTAGAGTAAAGATCAGATCTATTCTAATCGTTTAATTAGAGTTACAAAGGGATGGGAAAACACTTTTGAATTGTCTCAGCCCACAGAAGAGACATGACTGTCACTCTTAGGAGCTATGGATACAAACATTAATTGCTGCTCTGTTTCAAGTCTAAACCAGTTTTTTTCAATGGACTCATAAACAAATTGGCCCTATTTGCCATAATTCTGCAACAAAATATGTTTATCTTATAGCAAGCCTTAGAAAGTATACAATTAAACTTTTATTTACAGAAACAGCTCCTTAGAACACATCATTGTACACAGTTTGTGCTTAGTATTCACAAGCCATTTCATTGTAGTGAAACTTTAGCGTGCCTGTTCCTGCTTTGGCATTGAAGCCCTGCTCTGTCCATGGTGCTGTTAGAAGGTATCTGCTCCACTTCCAAGAAACAAGGTTGGCCTAAGTCCCAGAATCAAACTAGTCCTGCAAAATGCAGGATCAAACCCAACTCTTAACTCTCTCAAGAAATAATATTTTCTTTTTAACTGTCATAATACACCTCCTCTTCAACTATATCCTTTCTGCATCACAATAAGTAACTTCTTTAAATCCTTCTTTCACTTTAAATTGTTTATATGTGTTGGTTTAAGACTACTTGAGTTCATGGTCCATTCAGAATGCAGTTTAAAGGCACTTGCCAAATCCATTCCTTCAAAACAACGAGGTTAGTTTGATTTTAGAAAAAGAAGATACTGAAGAATCTTCTCATGTGGTTTTGAACATTGTCCAGAGAAAGGGTCTCTGGAGGGTATGCTTAAGTACTTTGAAAACCCTTAGGAGCTTGGTAGCTAGGGATGACCTTATTACCTCTCAACAGCATTCACAAACAATATCTTACATGCTTCCTCTAAAAGACAGGTGAGGAATAATTTGAAGAATGAGGGTTTTTGTGTCAGATTATAGAGTTCAGGAGTACTAACCTTTTTGTGTATTATATTTCTGATCTAAAAAAGGAATTATTTATTAACAGAAAATCATGGCATTGATATCACTAATCTCTCAGCACTGGCTTTGATGCTCAACCATAGGTAGTGTCTTGGGGAGGAAAATGCTACTTATTTGGAGAGAATCCTAAGATCCACTCTTATAAGTGGGCTTTTCAGACAGAAGATACATTCCACTTTCACCATTGACAATGAACCTATTCCATAAGCCTCCAACTTGAGATATTCTCTTAAATGTAAAATATGCACTGAATTTTAAAAACTCAATGCAAAAATGTTAGGTGTTGCATTCATAGTTTTGATGTTGATTGTAAATTAAAGTGATAACATATTAAGTATATGAGGTTAAGCAAAATATATTTTAAAATTATTTTAACCTAAACACCATACCACAGTGATATAAATGCACCCATGTTTATAGCAGCACAATTTGTCAAAGCTAAATTCTGGAAACAACCCAGATGCCCATAAACTGGGGAATGGGTAAAGAAGATGTGGTATTTTTACACAATGAAGTATTGTCCAACTATAAAACAGTATAAATTTAAATCTATTGTCAGTAAATGGATGCAAGTAGAAATTATATTCTTAAGTGAAATAAATTAGACCCACATGTATAAACATTATATTGTCTCCTTAGTGTGAGAACCTGCATGAGAAAATGGGATTTGAAGGGTACAGTAGATACAGAGAAAGGTGAATGAACTAATTCAAAAGGAAAGAGTTAATGAGTTGAGGAAAAGGACAGGAAAAGGAGTGGGGGAAAAGATACAGTTATGTATATAAGCAGAATGGTTTGGACAACTGTACTGTAGATTTCTGCTGATCTATAGAAAGGAGCAGATAACAATTTGTTTTGTCTCCTTTTTTCAATTGTTGGCACTTTCTTTCCTCTTAATTTCTTATACATTTCTTTCTTCTTCCAATTTTGCATTTATATATGTGGTAATATGAATAACTGTTTGGAAGACAAAACTATGCATTACAATAAATACTGTGAAACTCATCTACTTTGCTAAATGACATTCTGTATCACTTAGAATTTTTTTGTTTTAATACTGTTTTATACTCTTTAAAAATAAAAAATAAAATATTATTTTCATCTGTATTTTGACAGTTTTTTAATCTTATGAAACATTTAAATGATATATGTGAGATACATTATAGTTCTCTTGGACAGAATATTCACTCTATTTCTAATGTCTGTAGTATGCTAATTAAGAAAGCCAACACTTTTCCCACTATGCTTGAAGAGTTGAGATTTGACCACACAAATTTTTTCCCATGGTGAGTTAATGGAAGAAAAGTGATTAAACCCACAGTCCCAGTATTCCAGCTCTCTGGCCCTTCCTATTGAATTGTGATGCCTTAACTTAACTTAATGGAATCAAATCTCCCCTGAGATGTATTTAAATCTGCATTATTTGGCTAATGTAAGTTCTGATGTTTGTGAAGAAACCACTGCCTGAAGCAATCAATCATATGTAATCCCCAAGTTACGGGACCTCACAGACTTCTGAGACAGGGCTCTGAACTGAACCTACCAGCAGTTCAATTAAACAGACATCTTGGTGACACTTGAGAAAGAAGCAATAAAATCCAGATTGGTTCTTGATCTGAAAATTCCCCCACTTAAGCAAAATGTAAGGGTGGGCATAGTGATGCACTCCTGTAATCGCAGCACTTTGGAAGCAGAGGCAGGAGGATCATTGTGAATTCAAAAGCAGGGAGGGCTACAAAGTGAGCTCAAGGCCAGCCTAGACTACATAGGGAGGCCCTTTCTCAAAAAGACAAAATAAAAGCAAAGGGCATTGTGGCAAACTAAAACCAGAAGCCAGACATGCTGATTCCCAGCTAAGTTTTATTTTTCACTGCTACTTATCATTCAGATACAATTCACACAGAAGAAAAAAAGTGAAGAAGGAAGAAAATCAATACTGATTTCTTTCTTTAATTTAGCAATAAAATTTTGGGAAAATTTAAAATCAAAATTATAATTCTACTGATGCCTCTTACCTCAGCCAAGGGAACAATAACCCAAACATTAACAGTTTCCCGGGCTGACAGAGTTGAGAAAAAAGCTAGGAAAAGACAGAAAGGATTAGGAGACATAGAAGGTCAAGGAAGGATTTTTTTTTCCCCCAAAGGAGCTTTTTTTGGTCTTATTTTTACTATTTTCTTTTTTGGAACTGAGAATCGAACTCTGGACCTCGCGCTTGCTAGGCAGGCGCTGCGCCACTGAGCTACATCCCTGGCCCCAAGGAAGGATTTTAAGGCTTGACAATATTCTATTCCTTGCCTAAGTGGGATTACACAGGTAACCTAATTTGATGACAATTTATTTAAATGCTACACCTTATTATATGTATATTTCATTTGTATTGCACTCAAAAGAAAGTTTACAAACATATTTTCCAATTACTAGAAAATAAATAAATTGTTACCAGTATCTGTGATTAGAGCAAATATTTCCCAACATGGAATAGATCATTAATATTTTGATTTGATTGAGGAGCTACATTACCTTTTTCCCTGGTATGCCAGAATTTTGCCATAAAATATTTAGGCCTTGTGGCTATCATAAGATCCTATGGTTGCAAATATAACAGATTTTGGGGATTAGTTCATCCTTAGTGTGGAGAAGGCTCTACTACTTAAGGTAATTTTGTAACATTGTAAAATATTACAAAAGTTAAAGACAAAGTACCCCCCAGTATATTTTGCTCTCAGAACCAGCAGGTGGGGAATTGTGGAAGTGCACATGTCAATGACCCATCCTAACTCTGACTAAGGTAGCTCAGTGATGCTGTAAGAGGTGAAAAGTTTTGTTTACCCATAATTGTTTGACCCTGGAGATTAAAGGTTGCCAATCAGAGCATATATACCATGACCTCTCCATGTGGTGCAACACCAGAGTAATCACAGGACAGCACAGTACACTGAGCAGAGGATTTCCCATGATCAGGGCAGAAGCCATGAAGCCTTTCGTTTTCCAGATGAAGACACACCCAGACGGTTAGATGAGTCATCAGAAAGGAGATGTGAATCCAACCCACAACGGGAGAGGTGAAGTCACACCCTGAAATAACACGCAGAAGAGACAGTAGTGGGGCCCTCGGTGGCAAACACCATCATCTCATTAGCTGTGTGACCAGGGGAAGCTCTTTTAAACTCACAGAATCTGTTATTTCACTTGAAGATGATAATGAAATAATAGTCACTCTCCTGGATCACCATGGGGATTGATGAGATAATACCCATTTGGTGCTTAGTCATAGCAAGAAATTAGGAAATGGTTTTTCTCTTTATTTCCCTGTCAACATGACAAGACATGAGCACCGTAGATAAGGATAAAGAAAGAGAAGGCTCTGGAGTGAAAGTTGAAAAGTTAGGCATGAGTGAAATGTTACAGAGAGAGTGATGGGGCAAGTCGCTCCGGAAAGGACGATTTCCAGCACAGCACAGTGGTATGGAAAACATCATCAGGCAGGACCTAAAAGGAAACTTTCTCAGTTGCCCAATTATTTCTAGGATTGATCTGGGTATTTTGTCAAGCAAACAGTGAGAGATGGCTTGCTTATAAAAGTCACTTTCATTAGAAATATCAGATTGTCTTCATTCATAGGGTTTCTAAGTAAAAATAAAAGAGGGACCCTACTTCTGACATATCCTCACACTGTCAGCAAACAGTAATCATGCTTAAGTCTCTAAACAAATGTACCCCAACCTTTCTGTGCCAAGGTGTTACCCTGGGATTTGCCACAGAAATGGAAGTATGTAAGAAACTTTAAGTGAAATAAATGGATCTCTCCCGAACTATTCCCAGATGAGCCATGTAGAGGGAATCGGTATCACAGGATGTTTTATTAATACTTAATGGAAAGAGCCAAAACCCCCTTCTTACTTGGAAATTGTGAAATAAACCTTTATAGCAAATTATAAAAATTGGAAACTATGTAAGTTAATATTTTGCATGGTATGAAAGCATGATTTTTAATCACAGAATTGATTTATCAGTTCAGTTGATAACTGTTATACCATTTTTAATTTTAAAAATTAGAAATAGAAAAAGACAGAGAATATAATGAGTGTTACTACAGATTGTCAACTCAGATTTAATGCCATTCTTTCAGTATGCCAGTCAAGAATACCTCTTCAGTATTTGCTGGTTACTAAGTTTGAATCATATGAAAAGAATATCCAAAGAATCTCTCAATGGTATATATGCAGGTTTAAGAATGGCAAAAGTCATGGTAATTGTGGTTCTCTTTTGAAAGAGCTGATTATATTCTGGGGCTTTGAGCTTTTAATGCAATAAACAGAAAACACTGAAAATATTTACTTATTTCTACTATAGGCCCCAGACCTGCTATGCACAGTGGGACATGCAAAGTTAAATAATATCCAATTATTATTGTCATGAGTGCCATAATATTCTTAAGGCAACATCAATAACTCTATTATGAAACTTGTAAAGAGCGAATACTATAATAGATATGAGGCATTCTTTGGGGCTGTTTGGAACATAATAATTCATTTCAACAGGGGTAAAGTGAGCAGAAGGTTTATTATAGAAAGTAAGATTTGAATGGGAGCCTCCAAGAATCAGTATAGCGTGAACAAAAGAAGGAAGATCTAGAAGCAGGAGATCACAGGGAGTATTCTGTGGAAATGAGTTGACTATTGTATGAGCTCTCTGAAGGCAGGGTTTGCTTTTGCTTACTTCCAACACTGAAGGTACAAGGTAGAACCCTTATGAATATTGCATGAGTCAAAATTGGCCAATGTTCACATGGCATTGGGTAATGATTGTACAATTAAAATGTTACATAGGAGCCAATATGCAAAAAAGAAAAGATGAATTTGAATGCTCAAACCAGGGTAGGGCCATCGCACATACAATATGTGATAGGCTCATGCTGTAGGGCAATTTAACTCTATGGCACACACGAATGAGAGCAAAAGGGAAGGGAGGCAGAGAGAGGAAGCTCTCTTCTGTTTACTTCCCACCAACTGAGCCCACTCTTCTAGTGGGCCTTAAGGAAAAAGAAGCTCACCTAATTCATTACAAAATAAGAATAGCGCGGTTTTAAATCTACACTTATTTCCCCACTGCATTTTCAAACTTCTCAGGACTTTACTCAGTTCATATTTAAACTTAGATAACCGTTTAATAGGCATTGAAAATATCATCAGGATAAGATTAACTCATCTGTCTATGTGGTAATGGAAATACTTTGGTTCAAGGGCAAAAATACAGGCTAAAAATGCAAATGTCTATTTTTAATATGTTGTAAATGGGAGACGTAAAGGGTATAATAAAATCTTGTTGTCTGGTACAAAAGGTATTAAGAAATAAGTTTATAAATAGTATGAAAGTTTTCAGTAAGTGGAGATGATTTAAATGAAAAGAATTGTAAATCAAAAAGAGAAGCATTCTATCTGAGTAACAAGAAATACACTTGTTAGAACAGATACTGTCAAGAAATTCTGCCAACATGAACTGCTCCCTTCCTGACAATTGGTTAGTTTTCCTTTCTTTATGTTTGTTTTTTCTCCCTTTCCTCTCCTTTTTTCTCTTCTTTTCCTTTTTCTCCCCTTTCCTTTTGTGCTCTGGAGTGCACAACTCTAGAGCAAGAGGAATAAGATTAAAGACTAAGGGCTGAGGTGCTAGTAAATTGAACCACTAACCCCCATGACCTGCGATGGGCAAACAAAGAATTAGACAGCCTTGCACCCGGGGACTGCATAGCCCCAGGCTCTGTCCCCACAAAGCCAGAATGGGAGCAGAAAGGCATGCCACAGCACCTCCTATCTTGCCCAAGGAACTGCAGACTACAGCAGAGGTGTATGACAATGGCAGAAGAACCTGTAAAGCAATGAATGGGAAGTTAGCACCCCACCTTGGGAGAGGAGTAAGAATTGGTACTGAGCAGCCTTGGACTGCAATGGCAGGAGCAGGGGACCAGACCATAGCACAGCATCCAGCTCCTTCCTGCAGTGACCTAAAAGGACAAAGACTTCCAGTGGAAGAGGAACACAGAAGGCTGAGCAAGGTAGGAGGAGCCAAAGGTGCACAGGACTGGGGACTGTCTGAAAAAAAACACAGCAACTGGGAGAGAAATGCTGCCACCAAGAGAAACAGGAGGAGGAAACAGGCCACCAAGGAACATACAGAAAGTACTAGTTGAAGACTGACCACAGGTCCCCATAGCTGGGGGCCTAGATTAGCCTCAAACCCAGAACAAACTCTACAGCAAACTTGAAAGTGTTATCCAGTAGTTTTGGTGGGTACCAGAGCAATTTTGTCCCATTATTTTACTTTACTTTTATTTTACTTCTTTTTCATCTGGTTTGTTTTCCTTTTCTCTTATTCTGCTTTTCTTTTTTTTAACCTATATTTTTGCTCCATTGTATTCATCTTCTTTTGCTGTTTCATGAATTTACCTCTGTAAACTTAATCCTGTTTTCCTATGAGTGAAGTTTCTCTAATATTTCTGGTCAACTTCAATAATCCCTTGCTATTCTTTCATTCTTGTTCTTCTGATGTCTTCTCTAGTTTCCCAAAGCTTGTATGATCATCCTTCATCCTACAGCTTGGCTTCTTTCTTACCTTATTTCTTTTTGATTATCTCTGTTCTATCCTCTATCCTTCTTACTGTTCCTCACCATAGAGCAAAACCACTCTACCAAGAAAAAACACTTTGCACACAAGCTTCCAATTTACAACTGGTTCTGCTATATAACTGTAGGCTTTGCTCTGATAGTTAAAGGTGCAAAATTAACAGTTACCATGGCTTGGTACTTTCTAAACTGCTTGATATTGTTGTTATTGCTAGTCATACTACTTTAGATAGGATATAATATCTATTTTAATCTGTTGTACTTGCTTCTGTAACAATACTAGGAAGCTCTGGGGTGATAACTTCACCACACCACAACAGCAAAGGACTGGGGACTGAACCAAGCAGACACCAACATCTCACTCTTAATGATTTAGAAAGGTAGGCTCGTGGGACAGGCATAAAACAAGAACCTTCTACACACAGAAGACATTCCTGAAGAACAAACTTTACATAGAGAAGCCTTAATACTAGTAATAAAGCTACCTACTATAAAAATTTAAAGGGATCAACCCAGAAAACAAAATGACAAGTTTTAAAATAGAAAATGACAAGATAGAGAAGTAAACGCAACCTCAGACCTCCAGGAACAAGCCCAGGAGACAACAAGACAGAGGAAAATAGAAGACATTACACTGAAATTTCCGAAATGATATTAACCAGAGTAAAGAAATAAAACCATAAAGCTATAGAGAAAATAATATCAGAAATAATCTCTCAGGTAAAAAAGAAATGTCAACATTCATAAAGGAATTGCTCAGCAAATTTAGAGTAGAGCTAGATTAAAAAATGGATAATGGCAGGAAAAAGATAGAAATTGTGAATGATCAATATAGTAAAGTATAGAATGTATTAACCAGATATCTAAGAAATGAAAAACTCCATTGAAAACTATCAAAACCACTTGAATGAAACTGATGATAGATTTTTCAATCTCTGAAGACAGGATTACAGTTGTTGATCATGAAAGGAAAGATCTCTTAAAAATAAAAAAGGATCAGGAAACAACAGTACAAGTGCTGCAAAATAATGAAAAGGAAATTAATATAAGACTGATGGGTGTCAATGAAAAAGCCGTAGTCAACACAAATGACACAAAACAATTTGCAGAAGTAATTGTAGGAAATTTCTCAAGCATGGGAAAAGAACCTGACATATAGTTAAGTAAGGCCCATAGAATCACAAAAAGCCGTAACCAAAATAAATCTACACCCACACATATAATAAAGATCTCAGAAATTCAGTACAAATAAAGAATATTAAAAGCTGTTAAAAAAAAAAACAAATAGATAACCTATAAATGAAAGCAGATCAGAATGACAGCAGATTTCTCAACATAAACTCTTAAGAGCACAGATAAAGTCTTTCAAGTTCTGAAAGAAACCCACTTCCAACTCAGACTTATATACCCTGCAAAACAATCTTTCAAACTTAATGGAAAAATAAGATACTTCCATGACAAAGAATGACTGAAGAAATTCATGCCCACCAAATCAACCCTACACAGACTACTGAAAAAACTATTCTAGACAAATGGCTATGCCTTCAAAATGATTATGTTTAAATGAATCCCAATCAAAATAGAATTATCAAACCTCACAGAACTAGAGAAAACGTTTCTAAAATTCACGTGGTGCCAGAAGATATCTAGAATAGCAAAGGAATTCTGGGCAACAAATCTAGGCAAATGTATGAAAACCTGTGAGTGGAAATTACATTACAAAGCTACCATGATAAAACAATCACGATAGTGCGGTGGGGGGGGGGAGCAGACCTGTGGACCAGTAGAACAGATTAGAAGATGCAGACACTACTACAAACATCTTGAGCCATCCTATCTTTGATAAGGGGGCCAAACATGTTCACTGGAAGAAAGATACCTTCTTTAATAAATGGTCCTAGGGCCAGCCAAATGGCTCAGCGGATTAAAGCACTATGCAGACACAGGGATCAGAGGTTCAGTTCCCAGGGCTGCCATGCTGGCCCTGCCCTCAGGTGTGCTGAGACAGTGATTGAGACTGGGGGTAGTGGCTTATGCCTGTAATCCCAGCGCTTGGGAGACTGTAAAACAGAAGGATCACTACAAGTGCGATCTACATAGTGAGACCTCGTAGACCCTGTGCCCCTGAATGAAACACAAAAATAAATAAATAAATAAATAATCCTAGAAAAACTGACTTTCGGGCCGGGGATGTAGCTCAGTGGCGCAGCGCCTGCCTAGCAAGCGCGAGGTCCAGAGTTCGATTCTCGGTTCCAAAAAAGAAAATAGTAAAAGTAAGACCAAAAAAAGCTCCTTTGGGGGAAAACTGACTTTCCACATATAAATGCCAAAGATTAAAACTACACCCATGTCTACCACACACTAAACTCAAAATACATCAATTATCTGAATATTAAAAAAAAGAAATGCTGAATCTACTGGAAAGTAGTTAAAACTCTTGAAGACAAAGGTGGAGGAAGAGTGTTCATGAGCAAAACTCAGACTGCATGGGAAATACTTCAAAGAGTCAACAACAAGGCCTCATGTTATTAAAAAGGTTTGCACATCAACAGAGTGAAAAGACAACCCACAGAGTGGGGAAAAAAACATCTAGAACATATAAAGAACTGAAAAAAACAGGCACCCAAATTCAAACACTGTATCCAAAAATTGGCATCTGATATGAATGCACATTTCTCAGATGAAAAATACAGAAGTTAAGTAAATACGTGAAAAAATATTCAACTTCACTGGTCATTTGAGAGATGCAAACTAGAACAATACTGAGATTCTAACTCACTCCAGAAAGAATGGTTATCATCAAGAAGTCAACCAGTATCAAATGCTGGAAGACTATGGGGGAAAAGAAACCTTTGTCCACTGTTGGTGGGAATGTAGACTGCTACAGCTACTGGGGAAGTCAGTGTGGGGATTTCTCAAAAACGAGGATAAGAAGCTCCATTTCACCCAGCTCTTCCCTTTCTGGGTGTCTTCCCAAAAGAGTTAAAACATTACACCACAGTGACACATATGCTTCCAGGTTTATAGCAGCACAGTTTGTAATGGCTAAACCTTGAACACAACGCAAATACCCATCAACCAAGGAATGGGTAAAAATGATACGTTATTTTTATACATTGGAGTACTACTCAGATGTAAAAAGATAAACTAGAGACTTTTATAGGTAAATGAGTGCAATTCATAGGACTATACTCATAAGTGAAATAAATCAGAGCCACATGTGTAAACACCATATTGTTTCCCTAGTGTGAGAAACTAACAGAGTAAATATGGTCAAAACTGTACAATAGATATTGTGGAATGGGAAGAAATTATTCAAAAGGAGAAAGAAACTAGGATAGGTAAAAGGTGAAGGACAGTACGGAAAAGGAAAAAATGCAAGTCTTTTACACTGTTAGTGTCTCTTAGTTTATTAAAAAAGAAAGTTTATGCTAATATCAATTGGAGAAATTTTTAGGCTCATGTCTTGAGCCCTTAGTAAGTACTTTAAAGATAATATGTAATGCATTAACTATTAACTATTGTTATTTTATGATATTTTGTTATGAAATTTTGTTTTTCTTTTTTCCATAAAATTAGAAAGAAGTGACACTATCTTCGATCTATTAAATTAGCAAAATTGAGTGAAACTCTTAGAAATCAACTTGCCAAAATACAACAAAATCCATGAAAATTATGAACCTCATTCATAAATTTGAGCTCTAAAACAATCCCAGAGAAAGGAAATATGTAGGTTTGAGGAAATTAAATCTAATGCAATTATAACAGTGAAAATCTAAAAAGACAAAGAAACTTTAACAAGCAATTGGTGTGTAACTATGCACCACCCTCCAAAGCCATCAGAGGGTTGGGGAGATACAGTTACTGCCATCATAGCCCCACCCAGAAGAGATCTTGCTCTTCCCTTAAATACTAACCTTGCTGTAAACCTCAAGGCAACCACAGAATGAAAAGCTACAACAGATACACAAGTAAGAAAGAAAAGTGACTTAAGGCTTAGCACTACAGGAAAACACCAAATTACGTAGGTAGAAAACAAGAGAGGAACAAAGATCTTTAAAAACAACCAGAAAACAATTATAAAATAATAATAATAAGTATTATAAATAATTACCTTGAATGAATGTACTAAATTCTAATTTAAAAAACATTAAGAGGCTGAATGGAATTATTTTTAAAAAGATCAAACCATACCTGCCTAAGAGAACCATCTGAGCTTTGAGGATGTATGTAACTAGACAGAAAATATAAATAGAGGGAGAGATTTTTTGCATATATTAACCAGTGAGAGTAAGGATGGCTATACTTTTGTTAGGTAGTGTTTTCAAGTCAATATTATCACAGGAGATAAGGATAATTATTTATATTTAGAGGGGTCAATTTATTCAAAGGTCTTGACAAAAGTAAATTTATATGTACTCCATATTGGAGCACCTAAAATATAAAGCAATTTTTAATAGATAAGAAGGGAGAAATTGATAGCAATATAATAGGGTCCTTAATACCTCACTTTTAATAGTGGCTAGATCAGCCAAACAAGAACTACTTGCACAGTTTTTCAAATAAATGCATGTCTAAAGCCAACCTACAAGGGTTCTGATTCAGATTCTACCAATATCAGTTAGCTTTTGGGTTTAGCTGCCTCTATTCAGACAGTGTAAGGAGAGTATACGTGGATACAGATGAGTTCGGGCATTGCTGCTCAGATTACCAAGCTTGGCAAATGCTCCATGAAAGGTCAATAGTGCACCCTCATGAGGAATTGAACTGCCGTCGCAGCATCTGCGCACAGGGTCCTGGAGATTTTAAATTGATGCTTTGTTTGCATGAATGTTGAAAGCCTTTAAGTCACTGAGAAAGTGTTATGGTAAGTGTGACAGATTTTGTACTAGTCATGATAGAAATGAATGACTAACATCCGAATGGCCTTTTAAGGTTACTCTGTGCTTTTACTCCTTTTTAAAACTTAGTGTCTATTATTAAAGTTACTTGCAAACTGAAACTCAGTAGCATTTTTCTCTTTTGCCACACCTCACATCCCCCTTAACCTGTATTTTTTATCCATTATGGTTGTTCCTCAAGAATGTCGTTTTGTCTGTATCATGTCATATAGTCTCTGCACCATTCCCTTTTCTGAGCTGTAGCTCTCAAGTTGTTTCTAAAATGTGTAAGAGTAACAAATCCTAATTGGTTGGGTAATAGAAGCAGACAGCCAACGCTCTATGAAGCCAGTTCTGCGGCACCTATTTTCTGTATGCAAATCAGACAGAAACAAATGTTTGGCCCCAGCTGGGCAAAATGTCCCATTTAGAATTCTTTTCCTCTTCTTTGTTCTTTGATGTTCTGCAAATGAGCTTTAGAACTCCACTCTTCACACAATTCAATTTTACAGACCCATTATCTGAGATATAATGTGGAGGTTAAATATATCAGGGCAGCCATTATGTGAAAATAATTAACAGTAATGAATAATGCACTAATTCCACTGATGAGAGATGGTTATATGTGTAATGAAGTGTTGGGGCAGCCCTGACAAATGAAATTAAAATATTTAAACACTGTTTTATGATATTACTTTGCTCATATAATTTCCTTTACCTACAATGAGCCACTTGGATGATCGTCATTATCTTGACAGCTCTGAAGGATGAAATAGTGCGGGTTAATGTGACAGCGATTAGTCAGAGGGAAAATCCATCACCCGTGGCAGAACCAGCAGAGGCAGCCAGGACCCTGCACTGTCCTGTATCCAACGCGAGAAGAATGATACTGTCAACAGCACTTCAATATTAAATGGACAGAATTATCTTGTCATTCAGTTACAGCCTCTGAAGAACTACCTATTTGTATCTGCAGAAGAAAGGTCAGCCTTTCTTAATCACCCAGAAAAATATGTTGACGGAGTCTTTATATCAATAAAAGTGACAGGAACGGGGACAGGAAAGAGGCGTGACAATTTAAAAGGGAGAAGTTTCTTCCTCAAGTCCTTAGAGTTTTTACCCGCAATTTCTGCTTAAATTAAAATTGAATCTCATGGAGGACACCATCACCTGCACTTTCTGTTGCACACCCTCTTGCCCTCTCTCCGTGCCTGTCAGTATTACATCTGCCTCCTAGTTTGAAAGTAAAGTCTACTTTTTAAAACTTGATCTCATTTTGAAACTATTTTTATGCCATTTAAGATACAAAATATTTCATTCTTAAAATCCCAGTGATGTTCGATCTGCTCGTGACAATTGACACCCAAAGTTTGCTCTGTATGATGGGAGACTAAGTCATTAATAACATGAGTGAAGACTATCATACCACCAATAGCCACTTTGATTGTCATCACTTAGAGTTCAAAAACCAGCCCGCTTCAGCTGCTAACATTTAGAGTTCAGTTTAAAACCCATCTTTTTTCTATCAGGCCAGAATCTGTCTCTAGAACAAGAATCCCCGCTCCGCGGGGCCACCTTTACGGCCCAGCCCTGCTGACCTGGGCTCCCACCAGCAGCACAGCGAGGAGTCACAGAATCACAAGCCCTTTGAGAAGTGTACGATGCCTGGCTGCAGCAGCAGCATGGTCATCCTTAATGTTAACGAGATAAATCAGCAGATACTAAGAAAAACTCACCAAGGGACCTCAACTCTCATTATCATCTGGGAAGACAGTCAAAGTGTTTGGAGAGCCCAAAACACAATATAATAAAACCCTTGTTAACATGCATACTGGGGAATAAGTTAATACCTATGTAAAAGCTAAGATTAGCTTCTCACATTACTATAGCAATCACTGCATCTGCAGTTCAATCATAATAGAAAGGCCTGTTATGTAAGATGTGATGCTGTAGTTACTTGATACTTATGTGTATATCTAATCTAATTTGCAATCCCATTTCTGAGTGATAATTCATTACCAGTTCCCACTGTTATGTCAGCAATTCTTCAGAAAAAAATCAAAAAGGAAAAAATCAAATGTATAGCTCTCAAAAGAAACACATTCTTGCAATTGGTAAAGTACATGGTTTCACATATAATGTCTCTCTCTCTCTCTCTCCCACTAGGAAATAACCCTTGAAAATAATACAGCCCTTTCCTGGACTCTTGAATTTGTTTTTAAAAAAAAATTACAATTTGCTTCAATTATCTGACAATGAAGTGCCTCGGCAATAAATCTAACATTAGAAAATCTTTTCCAGCAAATTACTCCAATAAAATCAATGAAGGTCAGGCTCAGCTGTAGCAACAAATAAATGACATGTTATTGACAAGCTAGATGGACTTAATTGTCATTTATAAAGGTTAAGGGGATAAATAATCTAATGGAAAACAGATGTTTACTAAACAAAAATTGGAAGCATGTGAGATAAATCCAGAAGCGTAAGTTAGGCGTGAGCAGCCTCGACATGCTGGCTTGTCCAGAGCAAAACTCCAACTTATCCAATTCTGGCAGCACTCATGTTTCACTGGGTCAATATTTATCTGCTTCAAGTTGCTTTGTGATCTTTCTACCTTTTATATATTGAAGTTATGAAGCAGATTTTCTCCTAATAGAAACTGAAGAATTGATAAAATTGAATAACAGTAGCCAGGTTAAAAGCAGCTTGACCCGTTTCAAAATTCCAGTAGCTACATCTTTGAGAAATGCAAACATTAGGAGAACAAAGCTTGTCATTTCTCTACTGTGAAAGTAACTCCATGTCATTGCATTCTTTACAAGATATAAAGCCAGACTCTAAATGTTAATATTTGGTTTAAAATTCATGATTGGGGGCCAGGGACATAGCTCAGTAGAATATGTGCCTGCCTGGAAAGTGTAGGGCTGTGAGTTCAATCCCTGGTACCACAAAAATTAAATTAAATTAAATTAAAATAAAATTCATGTTTGCACAAAAACACTGTATAATATACCAAAATAAATCTAGAAGGCTATCCCTATGCAATAATTTTGTTCTTCTTCTTTCTCCTCCTCCTGTAAATTCTAGCAATGTTTATAATACATGAGTCAAATTCCATTGCCTGTGTGGATTTCTCAGAATAGGGTTCAAAACATGCTTCACATAGAATTTTCCCGAATCACGAACAACCTCTCAAGGAGCAAAACCTTTGGAAGTGATCTGCTTATCCCAGAAATCATCACTTCACAAAATCTTTAAGAGGGACAAGAATCATAGATCACTAAATTTTATCTCTACATTTACAGAAAAAAAAAACAGAAAACAAAAGAACAGAGCCAGCATGAATTAGAGAATCTTTGCCTACAATCTTCAGAAGTGTCTGTGTAAGAACCAGCCCCTATATCACCTGCCTTCAGGGCAACGATCTCAACACACAGTCTCTCTTTTTTCCCATAATTTTATTGAAAAACAAATAGCAATGAAACAGTTTCATATCAAATTAGGACAGATTCAATAATTAATGCATTGCATATTGTTTCTTAGTGGTTATTTTTTGTACAAGATGCAGACATGATATTCTACTTACAAACACTATTAGAGGAGATCCCTCTATTCATTGAATTAAAACAATGTAGTTGTGTATCTATCTTAACTATTTTGAATCTACAGATACAACATGCTCATTTATTTATATAGCCTTTTTGGTTGGTTTTGTCATTTAAATATTATAGGTGTGTGAATTCAGCAAAATGTTCCAAAATATGTCTGGCAATGCCAGAAGTTGTCTACTTGAGTCTTTTACAGCATAATAATATGACTTTACTTCTTATACTTTGTTTTTATACTTTTCTGCTGTATGGTTAAGACCAAGATAAAGCAAGACCTATGTAACAAGAATTATAGCTATTGTATCTGATTAAGGTTAGTCAAATCCCCTCAGGATTTATCCTGAGACCATGTACCGCAGTTTGCAGATCCTTTGTCTGTGTCAGCCATGTGGATGAGTCATGGCCATTGCTTGACCAATTTGCTCTCTGTGAAAGCCTGAGAGAATGTTTTCTCTCCATGTGACTCTCCTTAAGCACACTCTACATCATCGATCACTGTCCTCTTTGGCCCCATAATCTCCTTAATCAGAAAATTTGGGACACAACTGAGTTGCATGATGTTACAGTAAAAGTTCTGCTATGTCCTGAGTCTTAATTGACCTTGATAGGCTGGGGCCAAAATGTTGGCTCTCCTTTTTCTCTAATTTTTGGTCTTCAAACTTAAGATATTAACACTCCAGAAGAGAAGCTTATTGTTATTACCATACAACCTAGGCTATTGAGCTTAACCTCACTATCTGTCTGAATATCAAACATCTTAGGCTTAACATGGAACAGGTATTTTTCATCAAGTATTGATATGTTAAACTTTAAGTCCCTACAAAATATAACCTAAAAATTTGTAAAAATTAAAATATATTTTAAAAATAGGAATAAACAATTGTATATGATTACACGTAAGTTTACAAATCTAACCATATGCAGCATTATAGCACGATAGTCGTGCATCATTTCTTTTCCTCTCTTCTGTCTTCATTCACCGTCCCCCTCCTTTTTAAACAAACATCATGCAAGAGATAGCACAGCAGCAACTGGCATATCATGACAAGCATCACCTCTTCAGAAGACCAGAAGGACAGACACTCCAAGCATGAACCTACTATTACAAATTGCCATCTTCAGTGCAGTTGCTTAGTTCACAGGTATCAGTATAGTTAGTCAGGGTGAGCATCCTACCAATTAACTGCTAGCTTCAAAAACCTGCTGAAGATTCTCAGGATCTTTGCCTTACCCATCTTGTACATATAACTCTATGGCTTTCCCTCTGTCATGATTCCTAGCTCTTCTTCTTGCTCTCTCTTCATTGTCTAGTCTTCAATTTCTTGCTTTCCTTTTAATTGTGTTATACCTTTCTATTTGAACACACAGTCTCTTGACCTAAAATATCAAATGAGAAGAGGCACTATTTCCTGCTTCTCACAGATAAAGTAGGAATAGCTTCCTGCCTCAAACTATGGGGTCTGGTGACCTCAAATGTACCCAAAGTATTGTCTACATTGGTTAAAATATCAAGGATCAAGTTATACAAATGTAAAATGTTTTGTATCCACCAAGGAGCATCTGAGAACAACATCTTGTCTTTCTTCTCAGGAATGTCTGGTCTCACAATGCCCAACACTTACAAGGAGAAAGAGGAGGAAGAGGAGGAAGAAGAGGAGGAGGAGGAGGAGGAGAGGGAACAGGAGGGGTAGAGGAGGAAGAGGAGGAGGAAAAGATGGAAAGAAGCAACTACTTGTTAAGGAAGGAAGGAAACCTTGATTAAATCATCTTTAAATTTGACCTAGCTGCTTCAAATCCTTTTCAGAAAATAATTAAGTAAATAACTAAGAATAAAATAAATGTCAATTTGTGTGTTTGGTTATATCTGAAAATGACTAATGCTCTCTTGGAAAAGGTCTTGGCTAGAGCATTTCTTAGTGAAAACTTAAAGAAATTCTTGAGTCTCATCAAAGAAGATTTAAATGGATAAAAATTACATAACAACATAGGTTAATGGAGATGTTTGTTCCACATTTTGTGCTCAGTTACTCCTCAGGGTTGAGACACTAAAATCACTAACATTTTCTCAAAAGCCAAGGACTCTTTCCAAAATTCAAGTATTAGTTCCCAATCCATACATCTCTATCTATCTATCTATCTACCCATCTATCTACCTATCTATCTATCTATCTATCTATCTATCTATCTATCTATCTATTTGCTTTGGGATCCCATTGCTTGCACTCCTTCATGGATAATAACAGTGTTAAAACAGAACCACCAGAAATAGTTCCATGTACTTAAGACACAATTTATAAGAGTCAGCAGGGACTACTTGATACTAGATTGAAGACCCTGCAGACTGATTTCTAGCAAAGAAAGTGCTTGTTAAGAGGATTCCACCTTACAGAGAAAACCAAGAAACACTTTCTGAGAGACAAGCAAGGTGGCACAGGAAATTTGTTCTTAAAATGAAAGCTAAATTAGGGCAGGCAAGATACCCAGTGGAATGCAAGGACCTGGGTTCAATCTCCAGCAACATATGCTGCACCAGGCACACTAAGCCAGCCACTGCGACCAGATGTGATGCACACTTATAATCCCAGTACTAGGTGGAAAGCAGGTGGATCACTATAAGTCTGAGCTGGGTAGTGAGACCTTGTATCAAACACATTAAAAATAGAAAGAAAGCAAAATTATAAATATATATATATATATATATATATATATATATATATATATATATATATATATATATATAGTTAATACTCCCAAAGTAATACATCTTCCTTGTATGTGCCAGACCTAGGTTATGGAAGCCAAGACTTGAGGGATTTGAAGATATTTACCCACTTTCAGTAGCCTCATTAATCTCACTTATAAATAAAACTTTTTTCATCTTCTTGTTCCAGCTGGATTTTATAGATTGGTAAGCTGAAGCTTGACATTTCCAACCTATAGGCACTACAAAAATGAGGAAAAGTTTGGGTGAGGTCCTGGAATACTTACATATGAGCTATTTGTTCTCACTTTACAACTTTTATTACTCCTACATACACCCACTATCACAATTGAAGGAGTGAGCTGAGATTATTCTCCCAACAAGAATTCAACCATAATAAAAAAAGGTTTTTAAAACTACAACTGGAGCACTAATTTCTCTCTCAAAATACACCATCACCTTTTTCGTTGTCTACCAAGATGGTTTCAACATCAACCTATCAGAAGCACATCAGGAGGCTGAGGCAGGAGGATTGTTATGAGTTCGAGACCAGCCTGAGCTACAAAGTGAGCTTAAGGCCAGCCTGAACTGCATAGTGAAACCCTGTCCCAAAAAGACCAAAAAAAAAAAAAAAAAAAAAAAAGAAGCAGAAGAAGCAGAAGTAATCTTCTACAGAATAATAACTTCTGGCAACTTCTTTCTCCTAGGAGCATGACCATCCTTACTTCATCTCCTCCAGCCATCTCTTTTACCTCAAACTATCAAATACCAACTCTAAGTATTGCAAGATCATCAGTATATTCCTTGTATGTGTATCTTTGCTAGACCAATGGGGCTCAGCATCACTACTTTACAAAGAAGCAATGGCCCAAGAGATCAGATTCTGATTTCTCCATCTACCCCATCTATCCTGCACATGTCTTCAGAATTTTCTCTCAACTACAGAATATGAGCACTTCCTCTCTGCCCTCTCATCTGACTCCAGCTGACTTCCAATCTTTCCTAACTAACATGAAGTGTTTTCCTCCGAATTTTCTCTGCAGGATTCCTGTTTTCTATTTTGTAGCTTTCCCCAGACACATCTCAGCAGTTAGGCCCTGAGATGAAGAACCCTGTTGTACTCTACACCCGCACTAGTTTTGGAATTCCTTTCTCCATCTCTGTCCACCCAAACCCTACCCATTCAGGAAGGCAGCTGAAGTCTACCTTCATGCTGCTGCCACTGCTTTCTCTGCCCAGAAATAATTATTTTAAAATTTATCCAATGTTTACCTAATAAGTTTCTGCTAGGAAAATACTAGATGAAGTGCCTAGACAAAAAAACAGAAGACTTGGGAAAGCCTGTTTTAGTTTCAGAGTTGTGACATAGACAAGTCATTTTCTTGATACCTTTCTTGTAAAAGTGAGAAAAACTGTTAGAAAAAGCTGCCAAGAACAGTGGAAGCTCAAAGGAGACGGAAAGCCTGGTGGGTGGAAAAAGTGGTGGTATTAGAATTTGGAAATGAAGAGTGGGCAGCACTGAGCACGTGGGGATGGAAGGGTAGGGATTTTCTGGGCAGCCAAGTGGACCCAAGCCCTTTGTTGAATAGCAAAGTGTATGTGAACAGTGAGTTTCCTCAAAATTCCCTACTGATTATTCTCTGTTGCTCATAGAATTTATTATATATCTGACCATATTAAGAAGTACATGTGTAGATATTTTATTTTACCTAACTGTCCTTACTCAAAAAAGTATATATTATTATATCCATTTGACAGATAAGAAGTAACAATGACTAAGCCAGAGTCACACATTTATTAAGCTATAGAAATGGTATTTGAACATGATCCTGCCTTATCCAAAATAGCTCTGTTCTTTTCATCAAGATACAAATGACACATTATTAATCATACAAAGATAAACAAAATGCAACGATACAGTCAAGGAAGTCTTTACTTGGCTTGGTGAAAGAGGGAGCAGAGCTCGGTATAATATGATGGTCAAGCAGTGAGAACAGGCCCGACTTCTCTTGCTTTCCTTTAAGCTCTCATCTTATCTAGAGTGGTCATAAAAAATCCATCATCAATTTCCTGCTTCCTATAGTTCTGAGTCACCATACTGCCATCAGACGCCTTCCAAAATACTAATAAAAACGTGTCCCCTGTGTGCAAGATACAGTTCGAATTTCACAGCCCCATCTTCAAGCCACATCTCATAAGGAAACTCTAAATTCCCTTTCCAGCACTGCGTCCCCCACAGATAGCCAGTATCTAAGCCAAAATAAGTAATATTTTGTTCCCAGTCTGTGTCTCAAATATTGTTCCTCTTCCTTGACCCCCTTTGGTCTCCATATTCTCCTTGAAAACATCTTCATTTGTCCAAGGAAAATAAATACTGTTTCCAGGGCTGGCCAGATAGCTCAGTATATTAAAGCTCTGCTTAGGCAGAGTGCAGTGGTCTGGGTTTGATTCCTGGTGTGACTCACTGGCCCTGTCCCTGGGACACATTGAGATGGAGACTGAGACTGGGCATGGTGGTATGCACCTGTAATCCCAGTACTTGGGAGACTGAAAACAGGAAAATCACTATGAGTCCAATCTATGCAGTGAGACCCTACACCCTGTAGACTCTGCCCTAGATTAAAAATAAATAAACTATTTCCTCTGACCCTACATTCACATTAATCAGTACATATGACCCTATCGCATAATCACTAGTATATTTTTATCTGTCAAAGTAGATCATTGAGTCCTTTAACATAAAACATTTAACCAAATAAGAGACCCTTAAAAAGTCCTTGTTTAATGAATTTAATAGCAAACGAATGACAAATTAATCAGTGCTTGTTAAAACTGGAGAATGAGGGAGTTAGCTGCCTAAATATAAGATGAGGAATGTGGTATTATATATAGCTGTGTGGCTGTGGACATGTAGCCCAGGATAAAAGAATAAAATGAGACATAAAAGCCAGCATTCTATTGTCTGATACTCTGATATTCAACTGACCAGAATCACCTATAACCCAGGTAGATCTCAAAACCATAACCAAATGGGCTTTCCCCTAAGTAGTACATGAAGATGATAGAACCAACATCTCATAGTTAGAGCTATACCCATCTTTCTACACAGTGGACCCACAATGTCTGAGGATGTATACTTACGTTTGTAAATATTTTGTACATAGGATACGAAGCACATATGGTAGGGTTTGCTTCAAGCTTTCTGTTTATCCTTACATAAGGTAGTTTATGACTTTCAGCCAGTGTTAGACCCATATGAATGCTCTTCTGACAGAGCTGAACTACTTCATACCCCTCACTGATCTACACTGAGATCTGTACTCCTTTACTCCAAATTACTGACTTTAGAACCTCTTCACTTCATTTAAGGCAGTCGTTCAAAATAATGTCATTAAGTATTTAGTCTATATCAATTAGATTTCTTGAAAAAAAACTGTCTCCACTGAATTTTCCCATTTTCACATATGTTTTTAAAGGTATTGCTCTCTTTCTTACATCTGAAGAACAGGCTTGGGGACAACAGCTATCTGACTTTCTTTCTAAATCCAGGCACTCATTAACTAAGTTTGTGGCCCAGCCTAAATTCCCTCAGAAATCATATCTTAGTCACTTTCCTAATCATAGAAAAAATACTCAACTCTTACAACTTAAAAAGAAAAGATTTATTTTGTCTTACGATACAGTCCATGGTGGGCTCACCCTAAGGTAAAATGGCATGATCTAGAGTGGCAGCACGGAAAGCTGCTCGCATCGTGGCAGCCAGGAAGCACAGGGCAAAGGGCAGAGCCTGGCAGACAGAGGCCCTTGCAGGTCATGCCTCTCCTGACCCACCAATAACTCCACCTATTCAGAGCATGCCCAGCTACTAAATGAGCTAGTGGATCAAGTCACGGATGAATGTAGCATTGATGAATATATTCCATGATCCATTATTTTGCAAAATGCCCCTTCATTAAGTGTGTGAGAGTTTTGGGAAGTCTAAACCATAACATTTTGTTCCAGGCCTTCAAAAGATTCATGCACATCTTTTTATGAAAAAAATGAATTTTGTCCATCACTAAGAGCTGCCAAAGTTTTAACAGTTCCAGCACTGGTGAAAAAGTCCAAATTGAGACTTCTCTGAAAGTTAAGTCAAAGTCTTATCTATTAGCACTATGAAAAAAAAAAAAAAAACAAATACTACCTCCAATGTGATAGCACTGGGAAAACATTCTGATTCCAAAAAGGAACAACAGAGAAAAATGCAGTGGTTCTATGGTCACACCACAGGGCAAATACAAAATGCTCAGTGTCTATATCTTGCACCCCTGGAAACTTGTGATGAGATGTAAGTTCCAAGAACTTGAGCAGCCTCACTCCTATGGCATTTTCCAGTTGTGGCCTTCAAAGTGTCTCTCTTGGCATGGCTTTGTTCAGTACTTGTGACTTTCCTTAGTAGATGTTGCTTATTCCCAGTTTAGATTCCTAAGATTTCCATTGAACTTTTGGGTTTATGCTCACAGCTTTAGACACTGCCCTCTCATTAGCACACAGTCCAGCTTCCCAGACTTTTCTTTCAACCCTTCCTGAAAGGCTTTCTGACCTCACAACTATTGCAGACTGCAGGCTTGTAAAATGAGCAATATACGGACCAGGATCTGCATTTTTTTTTTTTTTTTTTTTTTTCAGAACCCGAGATTGAACTCAGGCCCTTGCACTTGCCAGGGAAGTGCTTATTCCACTGAGCCATCTCCCTGGTCCCCAGGATCTGCATTTTGAGTGGCAGCCAGGTCCCCTTGGCTACAGGGCACTCAGAGTTTCTGAATGGCTGAGCACTGTAAACCAATTCCTGAAGAATCAATTCTGGAAGGCAGCTATGCTAACCACTATACCACCAATGCTCCAGCAAGAATCAATTCTTTAGGTGTCTCCACTTATACAAGAGGATTGACAGCTCTCTTTTCAAAAGGAAGCCTAGCAGTTTTGTATAATCGTGTCTGAACTGGGGAGTGTCTTGTTGATATTTAAGATTCCATCATAGAATCTTTCCTATTATTCTAAGCCAAAGTATTTCACTTTTTTCATGATAATAATTTTATTGTTTTCCTCTGCTCCAACTTTGCAGGAGACAAATTGATTTTACTTAAAAAAAAAAAAAAAACTATAGAAAAGGTCAGAGTTGTTATTATGCCACCCAATGACAAATCAAAGAGAGTTGTGCTTTAGGGGCAGGGATGCCTCTCAGTGACAGTGCTCTTACCTTATATGCACAAAGTTCTGCCCTCTAGGTAACACGCTGTATGTTTTGGGCTATTTTGTCAAGAATCAAATGGCTTGGGTTTATTCCTGGGTCCAAATTTCCATTTCACGCTATTTAAAAAAAAAAAAAAAAAAAAAAAAAAAAAAAAAAAAAAAAAAAAAAAAAAAAAAAAAAAAAAAAAAAAAAAAAAAAAAAAAAAAAAAAAAAAACCTTGGGCTGGGGAGACGGCTCAGTGGAATAAGTGCTTCCCTGGCAAGCACAAAGGCCTGAGTTCAATCCCCAGTTCCGGGAAAAAAAAAAAAAAACAAACTTAAAATATATTGTGAAATACAATATGTAATAACCTGTAGCATTGTTCTTCTTGCTAAGATTTACTTCAGTTATTTTGTATCTTTTGTGCTTTCGTATGAATTTTAAGATTCTTTTTTTCACTATATCTATGAAGATAATCATTGCTTTCAAGTCAGCGAAGACTCAGGACATAGGAGAACCTGTACTGCAACATCATGAAACTCAGTTGAGCTCCACATTTTCTGAACAAGGAGATTATGGAACCACAGAGGAAAGAGATCGAAGTTCTATAGTGTGCCTGGGGAGAGTCACATGGAGAGAAGACTTTCTCTCAGGCTCTCACAGCAAACTGGTCAAACATTGGCCGTGACTCATCCACATGGATGACACAGACAAAAGATCTACAGAATAAGGTACAGGACTACAAAATAAACCCTGAGGGGACTTCACTGACCTCATAGGAAACAAAGTACATGTGTTGGTATATAAGTCTTGATCTATCCAGGTCTTAACCATCCAGCAGAAAAGTATAAAAATGAAGTAGGGGTTGGAGAGATGGCTCAGTGGAATAAGTGCTTCTCTGGCAAGCACAAGGGCCTGAGTTCAAACCCTGGTTCTGCCAAAAAAGAAAAAAAAAGTTACTGCCTCAATTCCACATCTTTACGCTCACAGAATAGAAGACACAGAAGAAATGGATAGATTCCTTGAAAGGTACAAATTACCAAAACTGAATCAAGAAGATATTACAACTCTCAATAAGCCGATAACAGCCAATGAAATCCGAAACGTAATAAAAACCCTACCGACAAAGAAAAGTCCAGGGCCTGATGGATTCACAGCTGAATTCTACAAGAA
>PVKA01030196.1:0-27542 GCA_004027165.1 Ctenomys sociabilis
AATTATTGAATCTTTGATATAATTCAGCTATATAAAAACCTGTAAATATAATATCATGTATGCACCTTGTACAATACCAAAACGTTATGAAAACAGTTTGCAATGTATTATTTCATCGACTCTGTATGGTTATGGTGTTTTGAAACTGTCTGATTGACATTTGTATTTCAATAAAATAAAAATAAATGGAAAAAAAATATAATAGCACCTCAGGAAATGAAATACCTTGGAATTAATCTACCCAAAGAAGTCAAAGATCTATTCAGTGAAAACTACAGTATTCTGAAAAAGAGATCATAGAGGATTTTAGAAAATGGAAAGATATTCCTTGGTCCTAAATAGGAAGAGCCAACATTGTGAAGATGACCGTACCCCAAAACTGCTGTACAGATTTAATGCAATCCCTATCAAAGAACCACCGACATACCTCGCAGACCTAGAGAAATCATTCTTAAAATATATTTGGAATCAGAAAAGACATAGAATAGCAAAGTCAATACTGGGCCACAAAGACAAGGCAGGAGGCATTATAATTCCTGATTTGAAATTATACTACAAAGGTACTTGATGAAGGCAGCATGATATTGGCAGAAAAACAGATGTGATGATCAATGCAATAGATTATAAATTGTAGAAGCCACTATAAACACACTCAGCCACCTCATCTTTGACAAAGGGGCTGGAAAAACTCTCTCTCTACATGTTGACATCTAAATCTTGACCTAGGTCTATCACTATGCCCTAAACTAAAGTCAAAATGAATTAAATATATTAATATTAAAACAGAAACACTAAATCTCTTGGAGGAGCTCTTGAAGACATAGGGATAGGCAAAGAACTGAGGAACACAAATCAAATCTCTCAGGTAATACTTGAAAGAATTAACAACTAGGACCTCCTCTTATTGAGAATTTTTTGCACATCAAAAGAAATCACCAACAAGTTTAAACGACAACCCACAAATTGCAAATTTGTGGGAAATTGGAAAAAATCTTAACAGATAAGCATACAGACAAGGCTCCTCTCTCTAGAATTTATAAAGAACTAAAAACATTAAGGCCCCCAAATTTAAAGACCCAATCCAGAAATGGGCATCCGAGATGAACACACACTTCCAAGAACAAGTGCTCCACATCACTAGCCATCCATGAAATGCAAAATTGCAAATGAAAGCAACAATGACTGATCATATCACCCCAGAGAGAATGGCTATAATTGTTGTAACTCTCCTACAAACCTGTTTTGAAGCTGTCTCACTGCATTTTTTTCCTCAATAAAATTAAAAAGAAAAAAAAAAAAGAAATCAACCAACAACAAATCTTCAATAGGCTGGGGGAAAAATGAACTCTTCTGCTCTGCTTCTGGGAATGTAAACTGGTGCAATCATTATGGAAATCAGTTTGGAAACGCCTTTAAAAAACTAGGACTAGAAAGCCCACTCAAATCAGCTATTTCCCTCCTGGGAATTTTCCCAGAGGAACTGAAAACATCATATCATAGTACTATATGTGCCCTTAAGTTTATAGCAGCACAGTTTGTGTTAGCCAAATCTTGGACGCAACCAAAATGCCCATCACCTGAGGAAAGGATGAAAATGATGTGGTATTTTTATACAATGGACTATTACTCAGCTATAAAGAATGATGAATCCTTTATATTTAAGTGGATACCAGTTGAAGATATATTCATAAGTGAAATAAACCAGACCCATATGTGTAAATATCATATAGTCTCCCTAGTATAAAAACTTAAAAGAAGAAATAAAAATGGAAAGGTAAAATACAATTAAAAGGAAAGTGAGAAATTAAGGGTTAAATAATGAAGAGAGGGTAAAGAGAAAAGCTAGGAAACATGACGGGGCAAAGCCATACATTTATATGTACAAGATGGGCAAGGCAATGATCCTGAGAAGTATGAGCAGTTTGTTGAAACTAGCAGTTACTCGGTGGGATTATCACTCTGACTAACTATATATGCTGATACCCGTGAACTAAGCAATTGTACTGAAGATAGCTATGTGTAATACTGCAGCAATGTTTGTAATGCCTGTGATCTGGTCTTCTAAATATGGGCCGCTTCTAATGTCCTATCAATTACTGCTATACTGTCTCTCAAGTAAATGTTTGTTTAACAAAAGGGTAATAAAAGGAAACGAGAGACAAGAAAATATATGTCATAGGACTGCCCTGCTACAGTGCTGTATATGGTTAAATTTCTAAATTTCTGTGTAAAAATATGTAATTGTTTATTCCTAGTTTTCAAAATATTTTTTTTACTTTTTTCTTCATACTTTGTAGGTATTTAAAATTTAACGTATCAATTCTTGATGGAAAATATATGTTCCATGTTATGTTTAAGCTGTTTGATATTCAGACAGATAGTAAACTTAGGCTCAACTGCCTGTGCTATAGATAATAATAGGTTAACAACAGGTTAAGCTTCTCTTTTGGAGGGTTGACAACTTAAGTTTGCAGACCAAAAATTAGAGAAAAAGAAGGTCAATAAGGACAGCCAAGGTTTTGACACTAGCCATTGAAGGTCAGTTGGGACTCAAGGCATAAGTGAACCTGTATTATACCATCCTGTATCTCAGTGGTATCCGAAACTTTCTGATCAAGGAGATTATGGGGCCACAAAAGGTGATAGATGATGTAGAGTGTGCCTAAGGAGGGCTACACGGAGAGAAAACATTCTCTCAGGCTTTCACAGAGAGCAAATTGGTTAAGCAATGGCTGTGACTCATCCACATGGTGGACACTGACAAAGGATCTACAAAGTGAGGTACAGGGTTTCAGGCTAATCCCTGAGGAGATTTGACTGACCTTGTCAGACACAAAAGTTACATTTCTTGTTATATAGGCTTTGCTTTATCCTGGTCTTAATCATCTAGCAGAAAAGTGTAGAAATGAAGTATAAAAACTAAAGCCATATCAATAGGCTGAGTTATAAAAGGTTCAAGTCAGCAACTTCTGACATTGCCAGTCCTATGGATAACTCACAACTATTATGGACTACTGGATTATATTGGATTATTTTTTGAATTCACATACCTAAAATATTAAATGACAATGAAGTACATGTCTGATAAAAGTAAACAAAAAAGGAGATAAAAGTAAACAAAAAAGGAGACATAAATGAAGTATCATTTTGTATCTGTATATTCAAAATAATTGTGATAGGTATACAGCTACTTTATCTTAATTCAATGAGAAGAAAAATTTGTACTAATCATATTTGGACAGGATACCATGTCTTCATCTTGTGCTGTGAATAACTAGCATGAAGACAACAATATGGAATGTATTAATTATTGTAACTGTCTTACTAACCTGTTTTGAAATTCTCATTGATATTTGTTTCTAAATAAAATTAATGAAAGTAAAGAACAAAGAAATAAATATAATGACAAACATAGATAATATATTACCATTGTTAATTAGCAATTTCTGCTTGTAACATATGTATTGTTGTAGTATATAACAATATTCTGTCTTTATTTGTTTTTGCTCATTTTTCTCTGTTTTTGCTTATTTTTCTTTTCAAAATAAAATAAAATAAAATCTTTAAAATAAAAATCATTAAAAATAGAAAAGATTTGTTTCTCAAAATCAAATGCTTATAATTATTTGTCCAATCTTTCATAACTTTCTATTACTCTGAGCAATATATCTGATGATATAAATGGACAGTATAACTCCCATTGTTAATTAGGTATTCCCATTTTAAAAATCCGTAACATATGTAGTGTTATATGCTGTGCTGTGTTTGTATTTGTTTTTGCTATTTCCTTTTGATTTTTTTCTCTTCCAAAGAAAAGAAAAGAAAAAAAAGACCCAATCTTTGTACAGAACAAAACTGGAAGTAATATATTCTTGAATTTAAAATAATTATAATCTGACAGTAATTAAAACTGTGTTTGTCTCTCAGTAAAACTGACGTGCATACCAATAGAGTAAAGTAGGCCAGAAATATATACTTATGTGTTTATCTGATCTTTGATGAAAGCGTTAAGTGTATACAATAGGTAATACTGAAATGACAATCTCTTCGTAATAGCATTGGGAAAATTGGGTTACGTTAGACATGTGAGTGAAATTAATTCCTTTGCAAATGTGAGTACAGGAGCATAGACACCTCTACTTGTCATTGACTTTGCAGAAGTATAAATAAAGGGCTGTTGTGTTGTGAAAAAATATATGTGTATATACAAGAGAGTTAGGATAGATGTACAGCTACTTTCTCTTATTTCAATGAGAATAGAGGTTTATACTAATATTGTTTAAACAAGATATTATGTCTTGATCTTGTCCTCTAAATACCTACTACAAAGATGACAATATGCAATGTATTGATTATTGTAACCTGTTTTGAAGCTGTTTCATAGCTGTTTTATCTTTTTTCTCATTAAAATGAATGAAAAATAAAGAATAAAAATGAAATGAAACTTAAATTTCCAAATTGAAATTGCATTAAACACAGGATAAAGACTTTAAGGTGTTGGTTTTGCCAATGATTTCTTGAGTAAGATATCTAAGGTTCAAATATTAAAAGTGAGGATACACAAGTAGGGTTGATAAAGCTAAAACTTCTCTGCCCAGTAAAGGAAAATATCAAGTGAGTGCAAAACAATAGGCTAAACAATGGGAGAAAAATTTGCCAATCAATTGTCTTACAAATTCAATATTCAAAATATAGACAAAGCTTCTATAATTAAATAACAAAAATGTCTACAATAATCTGATTAAAACTGGGTGAGGAATTTTGAATTTCTGCCTTTTAATCATTTAATAATAATTTCTTATGATGCTGGGAATTGAACCAAGAGTGTCATGCTTGCTAAATATCCAAGCTACCATTGAGTAAACCTCAGCACCAATAAGTGTTTTAAAAAGCACAAATTAAATGCAAGCTTCTGCTTTATGTGGAGGTATAAAAGTCACAGTCTTGTGGGAAAAGTAGCTGTGAAGTGACAAGTCGTGCTCTCAGTGCCATGCAATGGTTTTGGTTTCTACATTTGAGAAGTGGTCAGATAGGTTTCTATTTGCAAAAATTGACCCCATGGCGGTTACTGTGGTTCTGCTTTGCACAATATCAGGCATTAGTTGGTTAAGCCAGTAATTCTAATTATAGGCATCTGAATTAGGTAGCTTTTTGTGGTTCAGAAATGATAGTCCAATCAAGATAATGTGGTCATTAATTATGCCTTTAAAATTCTTTTAAAAATTATGTAGGGTGATTTGTACTATAATTTCAATGCTTCTACTTAACTATGGTAAAAAAAAAATCAAGAGTTCAATTTAAATGAAGCATGAAACACATTCTTGTGAGTATATATTTGCTCCAGTATAAATCATATGCTAGTTAAATCTTGTTGAAAGAAAACTTTTTATGTATATAACATCATACTATACTTACTAAATATTATTTCTTTTTGCAAGTTGTGTTCTTGTCAGAGGGGTACTCAATGATAGCTTGGATATTTAGCAAGCATGACACCCTGGGTTCAATTCCCAAAGTTTTACCATGTAGTTCAGGCTGGCCTATAACTTACTTTGTAGTCCAGACTGACCTCTAACTCCTAATGATCCTGCTATCTCAGCCTCCTACATGCCAGTATTCTAGGTGTGGACTGCTACACCAGGCACAAAATATCACATTTTAATGTAGGAATATTCAGAAAAACATATGTTGAGTCATAAGCTTTTCAGAAAAATATTTATAACATACTTAAATAATGTAGTATTAAAAGTTAAATCTGATTTTTAAATTAACTTTATTGGTACATTTTAGGTATATATAACCCACACATTTGTTATAGAGAATTTGTACCTGTACATTATATAGTTTGATTTCCCTCCCATTTCCTACCCTCCTTTAAATGATTCTTTTTACTATCTTATCTACTTAAATAGCTGGACATCATCTATACTGATAGGAATTTTAGACCAAAGCAGCCTATATGTTGGCTCATTCTTTGATTCTCTGATAAATACTTGGGCCAAAAATTTATTTTTAAAATGTACAAAATAGTGATAGAAAAAAAACATGAGAAATGGTGCAATATTTCACTAAATAAAGTAATAGGAATTCAACAATAATTGCTATATTACATAATGTTATCTTCAAATTAGTTGTTCAGATATAAATGTGTAAGATTCATTTAATGAAATAAACAAAACAAAAGCAAAAAAGTTATAAGAAATTCAAAAGAGGAAAAAGATCAGAGTAAAAATAAATTAAACATCAATTGCTCCTTTCAAAATATCAGCAGAAACTGACAATACAGTTACCTGAGCAAAATTAAGATGGATGATGGATTTTAGATTCAGACACACTTATGTGATCTCAGAGAAGTACTTTATTCATTAAAAGCTTCTATTTTTTAATCTATAAAATAAATAAATGATTTATTATCCCAATTGCATGGGATAACTGTGGCGAAACTTTCCAACATTTATTAATTGATACAAACATGATGGTAATTGTAACTGGTGCTTCTGGTGAGAATGGCATTATAAGATTAATATTGTTTTAAAATTTAAAGAGAAAATAATGTATACAAATAACTGGCTTTGGCTTTAGAGTGAAGTGCAATGCAAGCCTTTGCCATTTTCTTGGGTCAGGAGTAAGAGAAAACTTGAAATATATACTGTACTTTGGATTCTTTAACACTCTGATGACAGACCCACAATGAACAACAAAATCTAAAGATGTTCAAGTTTCAGATGTGTCGATATCATGTGAACCACTGCTACATTACTTCTCATTCCAAATACAATATAAATGTCATGTAAATTTTTACTACACTACATTACTTAAGGAAGAATGACAAGAAAAATTCTATGTGTGCTCCTTAGAGATAAATTTAATAAAAGTATTTTTTATTCATGGTTGGTTGAATTGGCAGGAGCAAATATATAGTCTGGCATACATGGTCTGACTACATATGTGCATGTATATAGATCGTATATATTCATACATTCATGCATATATATATATATATACATTTATAAAAATGTATAATATATACATTTGAGATTATTGCTTTGTAATGGTTATGTAAAAAGATGTATTTATTTATGAAAATGATTTGATGAAATATTTCTATTTGAATCTAGATGAGAAATAATGAGAACATCAGTTCATCTTTTCTCAAGTTTCGAAAGTTATCAAAATAAAAAATTTTGATAAATTTTGGTTGGGAAAAGGAAAAAAAATAATTGCTTCAGTATTTTAAATTTTATAATTGTAATATAGCAAAATCTTTGAATCAAGGAAGAGAATCAATTGGTGTTCATTTGTTTCAATCTCGTAGAAATTCACCACACCTGCCAGTGACAGCAAATCTTTTAGAGACCAAGTGCCAAACTGCAACCCCAAACCCACTTATTTATGCCCAAGTGCCAAGGGCACAAGTAAACCCAAATACTAAGGTTTTGGCTTAGAGAAAACAACTCTACATTAACATGCTTTGTCAGAAAAGAAAAACACAATAACATGTTTGCCATGCCTGCAGCATCTACTAAGAGACAGTGTTAATTTCCTTTGGCAGCAAAAAATAATTCTCAGATTATACGAAGTGAAAAAAAAAACCAAAAACAAAAACAGTAAACACTAAGTCTCAGATAATCTGCAGGAGAAAAAAAGGAAAAAACAGAAAAACAGCAGAAGAGTCATGTGGACATAAGAAGGGCAGGAGTCAGCTTCATGCCAGGTTCAGGAGATCCAACAGCAGCTGCTGAGCCTGCGCTCCGGGGACTGCCCTAGTTCATAAACGGAGCATGAGCACTGCTTTTCTAACAGGCGCAGCGTCTGTTTCCTTAGCAACCCACCTTGATGCCCAGTATGCTGAGCTCTCACTTTCTACCACTCTCAATTTTGTCTCTCATCCTCTGATTTTTTTCCCCCCTTTTAACTCTTCTTTCTCACGGCTTTTACTGTATCTGGTATTTATGCGGATTATTCTGTGTATATTTTCCAACTTGTGCACTGTCCACCAATTTCCCCTTGTATTTCTGCAGGAACAATCCCCAGAAAATAGAATCAAAAAAGATAAATTGATTTTTAACATTGTTGACTGAGTGCGACTTTTGTTTACCACTGGCTGCCTACTGGGTGGGATGGCAGTCCCTATGTTTTTCAACCTTATCTACTTTGACTTAATCAAGTGTTTGCTTAAGGCAAAACTGTAGATGTCACAGATAAACCACTGAGACATAGGGAAAACGCTCGGGCCTCTTTTTGGGCAGGGCCTCTAATATAATGTTAAGAATTTTCCATAAAATGGAGAAATGGGTAAAGAAATCAGGTTGACGGGGGCCGGGGAGATGACTCAGTAGAATAAGTGCTTCCCATCAGGTAGATAGGGCTTTGTGACGCACAAAGTCATCTTCATTTTCTTCTTGCTTAAACATTGCTTCAAGAAAGTGGAACATCTCTTTTGCAATGTGAGAATTTTATTTGCCACATAATTTATGAGTCTATCTTTTGGTGCTCTGGAGGATTGTATTTGGAAATCTTTGAACTTTCAGCTATCCAAAAGTTTATATTCTTCTCAGATATTTATTGGGGTGAGAGAAAGAAAACACTTCTGGGTTGGATATTCTTGGGTTTTCTCCCAGCTTTAGCTGGATGGGGCATGCAAAGTGTCTTGCAATATCACATTTCCCTTTGTGCTTTTATTGAAATTATCTGTGTGTACATGCTGCATGTGGAGAGTCATGTCTAAACTCTATGAGCAAATATATCACTTTCAAGGGTCTTGTAAATGGTCAACAAAATTTGGGCCATTTGTTAATTGGGCTTAAAAGAGTTTCTAAGCAGTATGTACTTTGAATTATTTCAGAAATATTCGTTACATAGTAGGTTAAGAGATGTGAGACTGTAAATGAAGACTTTTTAAATTAAAAATCCCAAAGTATTGGCATTGATGAATACTTATAAATGTCATTTAATGGGGATAACAGTAAATTGTTAAAAAAGGGAGCTAGACACACCCATTATAACTATAATCGGGAGCTTATGGACAGGAAGGATGACTAGCTTATTCCAGGGGAAAGGAGAGCTTACATATGCAGCCAAATATTTTTGTAGGTCATCTGCTACTGATAAATGTTCTAGCAATTTATAATTGCCAATTCATATAACTTTTATACCAGTAATACTTTCAATTTAAAATAAATTAACAGTAATATCTACAGATACCATATTAATATACCATAACTATTAGAAGGAGTAGAGTAAATAATAAATTTAGTGCTAGCTGTGTTTGGTAAATGTATATTCCAAAGACTGAGATAAAAGATGATGTGGGTTGTATACAGTAAAAGCTATGGATCCAGGCTCTATAATAAATCCAGACCATGACCTTAGCAAATATTCATCCTGAGAAAATTGTTAAGTTCCACAAGCTTTGGTCTGCTTGTGTGCAAAACAAGAACAGTAATAAGAATAACCTGCTAAATAAAGTTGATTAAAGACTTGAAGATGCAAATAAGGAAAATAACATTGCTTTTACAATACGCTGAACTAAAAGTTACCAGTCCAATATTGGCAAAAGAGTAACTCATCTAGGAATATTTTTATTGGGCAAAAGGGAATACAATGAGTCCTGTCAGATGGAGAAATGGAGACAAGTAGGTTTTTTTTTTTTTTTGGTGGAATCGGGGATTGAACTCAGGCCCTTGTACTTGCCAGAGAAGCGCTTATTTCACCGAGCCACCTCTCTGGCCCTGGCAAGTAGATTACTAAGGAACAGTAATTCAAACTTTGGTAATCAGTGAACTTTATTAAGACTTTGACTCTAACTTATGGAGAATGTAGAATCTTAAGTTCTAAAAATTTTTTCAATCCCCACCAATATTTGAATTATTCAAATGAAGACAGTGAGTTCAAGAATGGTTAAATAACATTACAATATGGCTGTTCTACTAAGCATGTCTTTTTCAACAAAACTTCCAGTTGTGGCTTAAGGATAGATATAGTCTCTGAAATTATTATATAAAATTAAAATTATAAAATCTCTGGCAGTTTGGCTTATGGAAAATTTGACACGCTGTGTTCAAGAAACTATTGAAATGTTCATTTGGCATCCTATGTTAAGAGTTTGTTTCTTCTTTGATTCTATCTTGCATGAATGACCAGAAGGCAGGTAACCTGAGGGCTGTATGCCTTGAATGAGGAATATTACATGGAGGGGCTTATGTCTCGGATCTTGTTATAATAACCAATATTCCACAGCTGTTGTCAGTTTTTATACTGAAATACCATCAACAGGATAGAGCTCTTATTATTCCATGTACTATCAATAAGGAAGCTGCCTAAGAAACCAAAGAATGCCTATTTTTAAAAATTCTTACTTCATAATCATTAAAATAGCTCACATAAGGGCCAGGGAGATGGCTCAGTGGAAGAAGCATTTCCCCGGCAAGAGCAAGGGTCTGAGTTCAATCCCCAGTTCTGCTAAAAAAGGAAAATAGCTCATATATTTATAAATTTAGTTTTCTCTTATATTATTTATTCAGCTATATAAAAAGACAGTACCAGATTTGGGTATTATGTAGGACCTGCTTGGAAACTGCAAGGTTCTGAGTTTGATTCCCAGTGCCAAAGGGAAAAAAAAGACAATATATCAAAGAGGTTGCCTATAATTGTTTAATATTTTTCTTTCTAAAGTAATTTCACATTTAATTAGCAACTCTCCAGATACACTTTTGACTCAAGTCATCAATGTTAATGTTTTTCTAACAATATCACTGTGTCATCAAAAGTGTTGGCAGTACAATATATCTTCTCTCCCTCTTTCTAAAAACAATAATTGTGACTTTTTTATCCTTTTAATTTTTTATTTTTAAATACTTTTTCAAGTATCAAGCAGCTGGTTTTATTTATAGTTTATGCCTTGCATCTAGCACAGATTACAAATGTTGAAACATGCATTTAATTTACAGATTCAAGTACTGAATAAATTCAATCAATAGACAAACAATGTATAACAAGTATAACAAGTAATAAGCAAATACAAAATGAGGATTTTAGATTTTTTAAAAAAAAATCTCAGGGCCAGGGAGATGGTCAGTAGAATAAGTGCTTCCCTGGCAAGCACAAGTGCCTGAGTTCAATCCCCTGTTCCCCCTACCAAAAAACAAACAAATAAGCAAACAAAAAAACAACCTCAATTCCTATTAGTTAAGAAAAAACCACTTTTACTTTTCCAAAATATACAACTGGGTTTTGATAAAATGATTTAATAAAATAAGGTACAATGTTTAATATGGCAAAATTAACACAGAAGGTTAATATAAGATTACAATGTTCTGTTATGTTCTGGTGGGTGAGAGAGAAGTATTAGAATTGAAGTAATTTATATATTCTTTTTTGAGAATTTACCATTATAAGGTAAAGTATAAATCTGAAACAATATACTATATCTAGAAAGTAAAGTGCTCAATAATACTACTGATTTATTCATATTACCATTAACTTTTAGTTAACTATATATTTATAAAGATAGCTTTAAATGCAGAACATTAAGAAATGAAATCAGTGAAAAGATGTATTTTCTTACATAATACTTTATTTTATAAGGTTTAGTAACACCAAAGGATAGCAGCAGGTTCTAAGCAAGGCCTACAGTGTTCTTGCTACCACTTTTCTTTATAAGTTGAAAGGGGTGAGAGTTAAGGTTGTGTGTAAATAGCTCATGTCTGGGCTGGGGAGATAGCCTGGCAGTCTAAGTGTCTGCCTAACAAGCACAAGGATCTGGGTTTGATCCCTGGTACTATATGCCATGCTGGTCCTGGAACCCTGAGTGCACTGTTTTTGCCACTGAAACCAGACATGGTGGTGTACACTTGTAATCCCAGACCCAGGGAGGCTGAAGCAGGAGGATCACTAGAAGTCCAAACCATAGCAATACCCTGTACCAAATAAATAAATAAACAGATTGCAAAAAGTTTAAACAGCTCAATTATTTTTATACCTTTCTTGGCCCATATTTTCTAAGAATAGATGTTCACTAACCAACATTACACATAATTTGGACATACACAGGATAAAGTCAGCTTATATGCTGCTAAACTTTCACTCAGCACTGTTAAGTTTCATAATAAGGACAGTATTCAGTCTAGTGTACATTAAATCTATTCATTACATTAACAGTATTATTATACTATGATGTCAGAAAGCCATAGCAGAAAGATGGTCTGCATTGAACAGAACATATTTTGTTCCTTTGACTGAGAATCAAATTGGATAAAATTGTTTTATTCAAATTTCTATCTAAAGGAAGCATTACTGTTGCCAATATTAGAAAAACATTACCAAATAACTTTTGTCTGCAACTGATGTTTAGGAATTATGTCACTAGTGTAGTTAATATTGATGTGTTACAAGAAAGGACTGTTAACTTTAAAAATCAGTCGTTTATGGCAATCGTGTAGACTGTGTTCAAGTTGTGTTCCAAACTCACTTTGTATTCCTAAGAAACAAAAGAATAATGGGACAAAACTTTTGGATATTCAACATGTTAGCTTTTTTTTTTTTTTTTTTTTTTTTTGGTGCAGGGTCTCACTATGCATGCAGCCCACATCCATAGCAATCTTCCTGCTTTTTGCCTCCCATGTGCTGGGATTACAGGCGCGCACCACCGCGCCCGGATTGCATCGCCGGCTCAGCGCACCCGAAGGCGGGGCCGGCGCGGCTGGGGGAACCAAGGATCGAACACTGCTCCCTGCGCTTACCTAAGCAAGCGCTTAGTCCGCTGAGCTATACCGCCAGCCCTTCAACATGTTAGCTTTTCATGAAGTGAGATTTCAAAGCATCAACAAAGAATATTGAAAATATATTGCCTTCTAGTTCTTACTATGTATGATCTGGTATCTTTTTATTTTTTTTTAAAGAAGTAAAGAGAATAAAAGTAAAACATTAGAAGTGATACAGAATTTCACTAAGCAACATGACAGGAATTCCACAACATTTCTATGTTTTATATTATTGTCTTTGAATTGTTCAGATTACCAGATATATGCTTGCAAAATCGGTTAAAACTATTAAAAAAAATGATTAAGCATTAGATTTTCCTTTCAGACAGTGGAAAACTTTTCCTTTCAACACACCAGTGGAAATCAGCAGTATAATTATCCCAGCTAAAAATATTTTTTCATTAATTCTGTATAGCAATTTTGGGAATATAAATATTTTTACTGTGTTGGTTCTTTGTATCCATGAGCAAGTTATAGTTATACCTTTCTATTTTCTGATACCCTGTGTGTGTGTGTGTGTGTGTGTGTGTGTGTGTGTGTGTGTGTTACCAAGGATCGAATTCAGGACCTTGTGCTTGTCAGGCAAGCACTTATTTTATTGAGCTATTTCCCCTGCCCCTGATATTCTCTTTAATAGCCTTTTACAGGTGACTATAATTTTTAATGTGGAAATATTTTATTTCCTTTGTTAGACTTATTCTTAAGAATTCTCATTATTTTCAATACTATTGTGAAGGGTTTTGTTTCCCTTATTTCTCTTGCAATGTTTGTTGACTGTGTAGAGGAATGCTAATGACTTTTGTGATCATGGTATCTCCCCTGCCAGGTAAGTATGCTAATGACTTTTGAATCTAGACTTGGTATCTAGGTATGCTACCGAACTCATTTATTAAGTCTGCAAGTCTTTCAGTGGGGTTTTTGGTGTTTTCTATATAGAGTATTACATCATCTGCAAACAATGATACTTTAATTTATCCCTTTTCTATCCTTATTACTAATAATTTTTTCCTGTCTAATTGCTTTGGATAATGTTTCAAAAACTATATTAAACAGTGGTGGTGATAGTGCACATACTTGTCTTGTTTCTGATTTTAGGTTGAAAATTTCAGTTTCTGACTGTTTAGTATGATGTTAGTTGATGGTTTGTCATAGATTGTTTTATCAGATTGAGATAAAGTCACAACGCAATGAAATTAAAATCAATGGTGAAAGAAAATACAAAAAATACATTAACACCTGGAATTTAAGTAATACCCTCCTGAAAAGCCAATGGGTCACATGAAATTAAAGAAGAAAATAAACAGCATCTACAATTAAATGATAGTGCTAATAGAATATGTCAGAATTTCTGAGCTTCAATGAAAACAATTTGAAGAAGTAAAATTATAGTAATGAATTATCACATCAGGAAAATGGAATGAGTCCAAATAAATAACCTAATGTTGATTCTCAAAATTCTATAAAAAGAAGAGAAAATGAGATCCAAGGCTTCTATGAGGGAGGAAATTATAAATATAATATCTGAAATCAATGAAATCATGACTAAGAAAATAATACAATCAATGAATAAAAGAGTTGATTCTTTGAGAGACCAAGTAAAATTGACATACCCTTAACCAATATAATCAAAAGGAGGAAAGGCAAGATTCAAATTTACACAGTTAGAAATGAAAAGGAGAAAATTACAGTGAATCTTGTGAGAATCCAGAAATTCATTAATACCATTACCTACTTTAATAACCTGCAATTTAGGAATATGGAAAACAGAGAATAAACAGATTTCTAGATACATAGGAATTTCCAAAACTGAATCAAATATCAGTCAATAAAGTTGAAAATGTATTAAAAACTTACCAACAAAGAAAAGTTCAGGCACTGATTGATTCACAGCTTCTGAACAATTAATTTGAAGGTAACATCATGCAACACAGCAACAATTGTTGAATTATTATTACTTTAGTGAAATTTTGTATCATTTCTAATGCTTTTTTGTAGTCATTACTTTGTATTTTTTAAAAAATAAAAGAAAAACAGGTGAAAAAAACTCTTTAATGTAGTTGAAAGGGAAACAATACAGCATAATTCACTCTGGGAGGCAAGTATTACTCTGATACTCAAACCAAAGAAGGACCCGATGAAAAAAGAGAACTACAGGTCAATCTCCCTAATGAACATAGATGCAAAAATCGTCAATAGAATACTGGTAAACAAAACGCATCAAATCGTCAGGAAGATTATTCGCCATGACCAAGTTGGCTTTATCCCAGGGCTGAAGGGATGGTTTGACATTTATAAATTAATAAATGTTATACACAATATCAATAGAGCAAAAGATAAAAATCAAGCGATCATTTCTTTTTTTAATTTTGTTTTATTTTGAGGATTAAAAACAAAAGCAAAAAAGCAGAAACAAAGACCGAAAAAGAGTAATATACACATGCTATATAATTTCAAAACGAGAGTAGATGATTAACAATGGTTGTTACATGATCTATTTTATTGTCAAGTCTGTTGCGAAAATTAACAAATATAGTTTTGCAAGATTGGACAAATAATTGAATATTACCACTTACTTTCAAGAAATCTTAATTTTTTGTCTTTTTTTAACTTTTAAAAATTATTTTAATGAGATTATAATAATTGATGAGACATTAGAAATGGTATACATTTAGAAGACCAATATGAGAGTCATACAAACATGGCTTTTATATTACACATTGCTGTTATCAATGTAGTTGCTTAGATCACAGGTATCAGCATATACAGCTAGGTTTAGAAGTCTACACATTAACTATTTAAAAAAGAATGGAAATTATTCATACAATCATTTCAAGTCAGGAATTCTAATGCTTCCTGCCTTGTCTTTGCTGTCCAGGATTGCCTTTGCTATTTTAGGTCTTTTCTGGTTCCAAATAAACTTTAGGAATGATTTCTGTAGTCTGTGAGGTATCTTGGTGGCAGTTTGATAGGGATTGCATTAAATCTGTACAGCAATTTTGGGAGTATGGCCATCTTCATGACGTTGGTTCTTCTTATCCAGGATCAGGGAATATCTTTCCATTTTATGAAATCCTCTATGATCTCTTCTTTTCAGAGTACTGTAGTTTTCATTGAATAGATCTTTGACTTATTTAGTGAGATTAATTCTTAAGTATTTCATTTTCTATGGTATATTGTGAAAGGTATTGTTTCTCTAATTTTCTGCTCAGTGTGTTTGTTATCTGTGTAGAGGAATGTTATTGTCTCATTGCTACTTCTTTCTCAATAAAATTAATTAAAAAATCATTTCAGCCATCCTGTATGAATACTTGTACATTTTATCTCTCTCATTTTCCCTCTTTTTTAATTTCTCTCATCTTCATTGTTTCATCACATAACTCAGAATCTTTCTGTACAATGTCTTATAACTTCCAAGTTTTTTTGGTCTTTCAGGTTCTTACGCTGGGAAGACAATACAGTATTTACACATGTGAGTCTGATTTATTATACTTATGAATATAGCATCTAGTTGCATACACTTGCTTATAAAGATTTCAAGTTTGTCTTTCTTTATAGCTGAATAATGTTTCATTATGTAAAAATACCATATCTTTTTATCTATTCCTCAAGTGTAGGGCATTTTGGTTGTTTCCAAGATTTGGCTATGACAAATTGTACTGCTATAAACATGGGTGCACATATATCACTACTGTTTGATGTTTTCAGAGCTTTTGGGAAAAACCCAGAAGAGGAATAGCTTGATAGAATGGAATTTCCAGGCCTATTTTTCTGAGGAGTCTCCACACCGATTTCCATGGTAGTTGTGTCAGTCCCATTTCCATTGGCAGCAGAGAAGGGATTCTTATCCCCACAGACTCTCCAGTATTTGTTACTAGTTGATCTCTTTATGATATCTATTTTTCTGGGCTGAGATGGTATCTCAACATTGTTTTAATTTATATTTCTTAAATGGCCAGTGATGTGGAACATTTTCTCATGTGTTTATTTGTCACTTGTATTTCTCCCTCTAAGAAGTGTATATTAATTGCACATACTCATTTGTTATTATTTATTTATTTTTCTATTTATGTATTTGATACAGTGTTTCATTATGCAGATAGGACTCTTAATGATCCTCCTGCTTTCAACATCTCCAGTGCTGGAATTACAGACATCCGCCACCATGCCTAGACTCGGTTCCCAGCTAAGTGTTCCTGTAGGTGGAGCCAGCATGGCATGTGGGATCCAGGATTGAACCCTGGTCCCTGCACTTACCAAAGCAGTCACTTAGTCTGCTGAGCTATCTCGCTGGCTCTTTCACATGCCCATTTAAGATTAGGTCTTTCAATTTCAGGGGCTGAATTTTTTGTAGTTCTTTATATAATTTAGATGGAAGTCCTTCATCGGAGTGATTGTTGGTTATGATATTTTCCCAATTTGTGGATTGTCTTTTGATTCTGTTGATTTCTTTTGACATGCAGAATCTTCTCAATAAGCTGAGATCCTAGTTGTTGATTCTTTGCAGTATTTCCTGTGAAGTTTTGTCTTTTGTTCATAAACTGCCTACCTCTTTGCCTTCAAGATTTCTAACAACATTCTCTTCCAGAATTTTTAGTATTTCTATTTTAATATTTAGATCTTTTAGTTTAGTTCAAGGTGATGGATCCATGTCTAGCTTTAGTTTTCAGCATATACAGAGCCAGTCTTTCCAGATCCACTTGTTAAAGAGGCTGTCTTTCTTCCAGTGAACATTTTTCACCTCTATGTCAAAGATAAGATGGCTGAGTGTGTTTGTAGCTGTATCTGCACCTGCTCATCAGTTACATTGATTATAAGGTATGAGTTTTGCTAGTACCATGCTGATTTTGTCACAATAGCTTTGTGGTATAATTTCAAATCAGAGATTGTAATGACTCCTGCTTTGCCTTTCTTTCTCATGATTGCCTTTGGTATTCTAGGTCTTTTTTGGTTCCAAACAAATTTTAAGAATATTTTCTCTAGATCTATGAGGTATTTTGATGGTAATTTTTATAGGGATTACATTATATGTGTATAATAATTTTGGGAGTATGTCCATTTACCAATGTTGGTTCTTTCTATTAAGGAAAAAGGAATGCCTTTCTATTTCTTTTAAATTTTTAATATTTAGTTTTTAAAAGAGAGTACAAATTAGAGTTAAAAGAGAAAAAAATCAGAAGTGATGCATAATTTCAGTTAACAAAGTAATATGAATTTTACAGTATTTGTTGTAATACATAGTATCATCTTCCAAACATTTATTCATATTACCAGATATATGCATGTACAATTTGAGGATAAAGAAAAAGAATGAAATGTATGAGAAATTAAGAAGGCCAAAAGGAGAAACAATTAAAAAAAGGAGATTAAAAAATTAAAGCATTAATTGCTTCTTTCCACAGCTCTGAAGAAATGCACAGTACAGTTGTCCAAATCATCCTGCTTTCACATATAGATACATCCCTTGCCTCTACTCCCTCACCAGTCCTTCTCCTCAACTCAGTAATTCCTTTTTAATAGCTCATTTCCTTTTACTAGTGTCCATTGTACCCTTCAGATTACATTTTTCTGTTTCAGATTCTCACACAAAGAAGATAATACAATGTTTATACATGTGGGTCTGATTTACTTCACTTAAAGATTATAGTCTTTAGTTGCATCCATTTACTGATAAAAGTCTCAAACTTATGTTTTACAGCTGAATAATACTCCATTGTATAAAAATACCACATTGCCCTTATCCATTCTTCAGCTGATGGACATCTGGGTTGTTTTCAGGATTTAGCTATGATAATTAGTATAATTACAGGTAGGGCTTGTGATGCCTCCTGCCTTTCCTTTGATTCACAGGAATGCTTTTGACGTTTTGGGTGTGTTCTTATTCCAAATGAATTTAAGGAAATATTTCTCTAGCTCTATGAAGTATACTAATGGTATTTTATTCAAGATTGAATTGAATCTGTATAGCAATTTTGGGAGTATGGTCATTTTCACTATGTTGTTTGTTCCTATCCAAGAGCATAGAAGATTTTTCCACTGTCTCAAATCCTCTTCTGTCTCTTTTCTCAGAGTACTGTCATTTTCACTGTATATAACTTTTATATCCTTTGAGAGATTGATTCTTACATATTTCATTTTTTGGATGTTATTGTGAAAGGCATTGTTTTCCTAATTTCTCTCTCAGTGTGTTCATTCTTTGTGTACAAAAATGCTACTGATTTTTGGGTGTTGACTTTGTATCTGACAACACTGTTGAATTTGGTGTTTAAATCTACAAGATGCTGGAGGTAGTTTTTGTGGTCTTCTATGTAAAGTATCACATCAGATAATGATAATGTCACTTCTTTTGCAATCCTTATTCCTTTTATTTCTCTTTCTTGCCTAGTTGTTCTGGCTATTGTTTCCTGAACTACATTGAAGAGGAGTAGAGACAGTGGGCATCCTTATCTTATTCCTGATTTTAAAGTGAAGACCTTCAGCTTTTGCCCATTTCGTATGCTGTACACTGTTAGTTTCTCATAGACAGCTTTTATCAGGTTGAGAAATAGACCATCTATTCCAATTCTCTGTAGGATTTTTATCATGAAACAGTGTTGGCTTTTGTCAAAAGCTTTTCCTGCATCTATTAAGATTATCATGTGGTTTTTGTTCTTGGTTCTGTTGATATGGTGTATTACATTTATGGATTTACATATGTTGGATCATCCCTGCATTCCTGGAATGATTTCCACTTGATTACGGTGTATTACCTTCTTTATGATTTGCTGCATTCTCTTTGCTAGTGTTCTATTGAGGATTTTTGCACCTATATTCATTAAAGAACTTGGCTGATAGTTCTCTTTTTTAGTTGGATCTTTATGTGGTTTTAGAATCAGAGTAATACTTGCCTCCAGGAATGAATTTGGGTAAATTGTTTCTCTCTCAGTTTTATTGAAGAGTTTGAGAAAGCTTGGCATTAAATCTTGTCTTTTATTTCACATTCATTAGCTGCAACACTATCTTCAAGGTCTGAAATTCTATCTTCAGTTTCTTTCAAGAGGTTTTGTCAGCTTTTAATAGTGTTCTTAATATCCTGGGTATCTGTTTGAGTCTGTTTCATGCATTCTAATTCTTTCTTCTATTGTTCATTTAGCTTTTCCATCATTTTTCTAGTCTCTTCTATTTTTCTATCTATAACATTTTTAGCTGTGCTGTGCAATTCTTTCCTAATATTTGTTCTTTCCTTTTGTCCCTGAAAGATTATTTCTATTTTTATTTCTTCTATAGCCTGATGGACTTATTTCTTTACTTCAGTTGCTAAAATTTCAAAGATTTCAGGTGTGTGATTTCCAAGTTACTGTATGTCTTTGTCTCCTGGATTTGTGCTGGGTAGGTTAGAGGTTTGAGACTGCCTTTTACTCCTGTGTTTTGGCATTTTTGAAACTCCAAGAAATCACCAGGTAGAGTACCACTGGCTACCCAGAGTTCTCCTCAGTTCTTAAAAGTTTGAAGTAGAAACAGCAGAAGCTCCCCCACTGAGTCTAAGGAAGTTCAAAACTTACCAGAGTCTTGCAGGCTGTCCTGAGTCTGCCAAATTTCTTAAATGATGCCAGGAAAGCTCTGTGCCTACTTTACCAGGGCTCACAGATCACAGGTCTCCTGTGATCATGAAGGTCACTCAGAGTTTTCCTATCTTTCCATTTTTTTGAAATCCTCTTTGATCTCTTTCTTTAGAGTTTTGTAATTTTCATCGTATAGATATTTTACAACCTTTGTGAGCTTAATGCCTGTTATTTTTTAGATGTTGTTGTGAAGGGTAGTGTTTCTCTAAGTTCTCTTTCAGTGAGTTTGTTATCTGTATGGAAAAATGCTATTGATTTTTCAGTATTCATTTTTAATTCTGTCGTGCTACTAAATTTGTTTATTAATTCTAGGTGTTTCTTGGTAGAGGTTTTTTGGTCTTCCAAGTAGAGGATCATGTCATGTGGAAATAATGATAGTTTAACTTGTTCTTTACCTCTTGTTATTCCTTTTATTTCTCTCTCTTGTCTGATGGTTCTAGGTAATGATTCCAGAACTGTGTTGAACAGGTTTGGTGATGGAGCATATCCTTGCCTTGTATCTGATTTGAGAGTAAAAGCTTTAATTCTTTTCCCATTTAGAATGAAAAGCTTTGAGTTTTTATGTGATGGCTTTTATGTGATTTGGTAAAGGCCATTGATTCAAGTTTTCTTTAAGGCTTTGATCATGAGTGAGTATTGAATGTTGTCAAAAGCCATTTGGCATCTATTGAGATGATCATGTGGTTTTTAGTTTCGGCTCTATTAATATAATACATTACATGTATAGATTTGGGTATGTTGAATTATCCTTGCACCCCTGGGGTGAATCTTGTCTGGTAGGGGCCAGGGAGATGGCTCAATAGAATAAGCACTTCTCTGGCAAGCGCAAGGGCCTGGATTCAATCCCCGGTTCCGCAAAAACAAAAACAAAAAAAAAAAAATCTCTATATCTATATCTATATCTATATCTGTATCTGTATCTGTATTTGTATCTATATCTATATCTATATCTTATATGATGGTGTTGTATAATCTTCTTGATGATTTGCTACATTCTCTTTGATATTATTTGATTGAGGATTTTTACACCTATTTTCATGAGGGAGATTGGTCTGTAATTCTTTTTTTTTGTTTGAATCTTACTCCAGTTTTGGTATCAGTGTAATACTTGTCTCCAGGAATGATTTTGAGAGTATTGCTTCCTTTTCAATTTCACTGAAGATTTTGAGGTGTACTGGGGCTAAACCTCTAAATTTCTTGTAGATTTCAGATGTGAATCTATCAGGACCTGAACCATTCTTTGTTGGTAAGTTCTTTTTTTAATCACATTTTCAATTTCATTGGATAATATTGTGGTATTCAGTTTCTATATCTTCTTGATTCACTTTGGTAATTTGTACCTATCAAGTTATCTGTTTTGTTTAAGATTTTCAGCCTCACTGTTGATGATCTGAAATTCCATAGGACCCATAGTAATTTAACCTGTTTCATTTTTATTGCTTGAATTTTAGCTTTTTCCTTACACGTTTTGAGGTGTTTGGTGGGGGTTTACCTATTTTATTTAATTTTTTTAAAGGACAATTTTTTTTCTGTTTTTTTTTTTTTTTTTGGCAGAACAGGAGACTGAACTCAGGCCCTTGAACTTTCCAGGAAAGTGCTTATTCCACCAGCCATCTCTCTGGCCCCGAAGAACCAGATTTTTTATTCATTTATTCTTTGTATTGTTTTCATTTTCTTAATTGCATTAATTTGTGCTCTAGTCTTCAGCTTTCCTTCCATCTTGGGGCATTGGGCTTGGTTTGCTCTTCTTTTGCTAGAAGCTTGAGGTGCTGCACTAGGGTATCTATTCATTCTTGCTCTTCTTTCCTAATGTTTGAGTTCTTAGCTATAAATTTACCTCTGAGAACTGCTTTCATTGCATCCCACAAAAAAGTTGTGCTTGATTTATCATTTGACTATATGTTTGTTTAATTTCTTGTTTAATTTTGTCTATAATCCATTGGCTGCTGAGGAGGGCATTGGTCAATTTCTATATTTTTATGGGGGCTTTGTGATTTGTTTTTTCATTAATTTCCAGTTTTATTGCACTTTTTATTGCACTTTTTATTGACAGATTATTATCTGTCAGATAATAATCATGGAATAACTTCTGTTTGCTTGCATATACTTAAACATGATATATGGACAAGTATGTGGACTTTTTTAGAAAACATCCCAAAAGGAATATATATTCAGATGTGGTTAGATGGAACACTCTATATATATCCACTAAGTCCATTTGTTCAAAAGTTCGATTCAGTTCTGCTACCTCTCTGCTAATTTTGGGCTGCTTGACCTATTTTAGGGGGGTAATGGGGTGTTAAAATTCCCTTTTAAGATTGTCATGTTGGCTATTAGATCTTTCATCTCCATTAAAGTTTGTCTTCAGTATTTGGGTGGTCCCATATTGGTGCATATATATTTATGACTGTTATGTCTTTCTCTTGTATTTTTCTCCTAACCAGTATGTGGTGATCATTATCTTATTTAATCATTCTTCATTTGAGTTCAGATCATCTACAAACAGGGTAGCTACCCTACTTCTTTCTGATGCTCCTGAAAAAGTAGTATTGTTTTCTATCCTTTGACTTCCAGTCCATGAATTTCGTTATGGGTTAAGGCATTTCTTCCACACATCATATTATTGGATTTTCTTTCTTAATCCAGTCTGCCAATCTATTTCTTTTAATTGGTGAATAGATCCATTCACATTGGTTATAATTTATGTGTATTGACATGTTTGTCATGTTATTTCCCTTAGTCAGTTCCCTACTTTTGTCCTGTATCTAATTGTTTGTCCTGTATTGTGGGCTCCTTCTGTTATTATTCTTGGAATTGTGGTCTTTTTATCCCTTTCTAGAATATTTTTTAGTAATCTGTGTAGGGTTGGTTTGGTCATCATACATTTCTTTATTTGTTTATTTCATCAAAGTATTTTACTTCTCCATTAAATTTGCAAGAGAGTTTTTCAGGATATAGCTGTGTGAGTTGGAATTTGTTTGCTTGTACCACTTGGAACACTTCACTGCATGTTCTTCTTGACTTGATGGTTTGTGAAGAGAAATCTGTTGTTAGTCTGATGGGTTTTTCTGTAAATATGATTTTTTTCTCTAGCAGTTTTAGTGTGTTTCTATTTGCTGAATATCTGGGATTTTGTTTACTATATATCTGACTGTAGTTTTAATTGGGTTGGTATTATTTGGAATTCTCTATGCCTTGGTTACTTGAGTGTCAGATTATTTCTGTATATTTCAGAAGTTTTCTGCTATTACTTTTGCCTATGTTCTTTTTATATCATTTGTGTTGGTCCTGTCTTTATTATTGATGCCTATTAGTCTTATATTCATTGTTGCATTGTTTCCCAGCTGTTAAATTATTGTCTGCATCCAAGCTGTTTTTAAGATTTCTTGTTTTACTTTTTCTCTAGCTGTGATGATCTCTTCAAGATCTGAAAGTGCGCACTTTCCTTCAACTGATTTTGCCAAATTTTAATTTCCTGCATATTTCTGAAACTGCTTCATGCATTCTATTTGTTTCTTATATTGCACATTCAAGGTTTCCATCATTTTTCTATTTTATTTCCTTTTTTTGTCAGTGTTTTTTTTCAATTATTTAAGACCTTTATTAACAGGTGCTTGCAGTTTGTTGACTTTTTTTGAAAAGATAAAGTGTAAACTTTTATTACAAATTAAAGATAAAGCTCTTAAAAATTTCAACTTAACTAGATATGAAACAATTTAAAAACCTTTAAAGGTGTATTGAGAAAAACCAGGCTTTTTTTTTTTTAAAACACATTTGTCATTACCAAAAAGAGACATCTTTTTAGGTAAAAATAATAAAAACCCCATGCTGCATAGATAATGCAGATAGTTCCAGTTATCTGGTCAATGGGTAAGAAGCAAGCACCTAAGGTCTTCAGTTCCAATCTTTTGTTCATTTCTTATTGTTGGAATTTCCTGTTTGTTTCTTTCTTGTTGGATAACTAAACTGGATGACAGTAGAGATGGTAAGCTGGCATTTACTCAGCCCCACCCTGCTAGCCTTGGGAGCAGATGAATTCTCAGCTGGTGCATCCGCTGCTTTTGTGTCTTTGCCATCTTGTGGTTTAGGGTTTTCTGGGCATCTGCGTCGGTAGTTGAAGTTGCGAGGGTACTGACATTGAGGTGACTGCTGACCTTGGGTCTCATCTCCTTGATTTTCTGTATCTTCTTCATTGCCATGCTCTCTAGGCTGTCTTTGGTGAGGAGGGCCCCTGCGGAATCATGGTCTATAACCTTGATACATATTCTGTCTTACGTGTCCACCTTGTTCTCCTCCACCCTGATTGTCAGCACCCTCAATCACCTCTCCTTGCACAGGAGGGTTGGAATACTGTGGTAGATGCCCATAGGGTCTCCTCACGTAGTAGGGTGGGAACCTTTCCCTGTGGTAGGGCTGGCACTGTTGGGCCTGGCCTTCAGGAGCACTCTCCATCCCTCATTCTTTTCCCCACTCTTACTATTCTGGTAATTCTGCTGGTAATTACGTGGAGGACCCCTATCACATGGATAGCGTCTATAATGGTTAAGGTCTGCTGCATATTTACTGCTTTGTTTTTTTTTTAATTTATTTTTCATTTTATTGAAGTACAACTATCAATCAGACAGTTCTAAGACACCTTAACAAGACAGATTTGATAAATTAATACATTGCAAACTGTTTTCATAATGTTTTGGTATCGTACAAGATGCATTCATGATATTATACTTACAAACATTACTATAGCAGGTGTCTCTTATCAGTAAATTAAGAATGTAGTTGTTTACTTATCTTATTTTTTATACCTGAATTATATCAAAAATTCAATAATTATTTTCCTAGTGGATGACCATAGTACTAGAAGCCAACATAATATCCTGTCCAACCACCATCAGTACAAATCTTTCCTCTCATAGGATTATGTAGAAGCACAGCGTTATCTATCCCAACTGTACTGTCTATACACACACATCATGATTTTTTCTTTCTATACCCCTTCCTTTGTCTACACCTGTCAAAAGTGGGCACTCCATTGTCATTCAACTAACTTAGGTGCTTGAACTCGACAACACAATCCAACACAGTTCAGCATTCCACAACAATAGTGAGTTATTCAAAGAAGTTGTCGACCATAGCCATTTACAGCTCAGCTTAATATTATGGCCCTGCGATGTATACTTCATTTTTCTGCTTTTCTGCTCTATAGTTAAGACCTGATAGAGCAAGACTTATATACCAACACATGTACTTTATGTTTCTCATGTGGCCCGTGAAGTCCCCTCAGGGTTTATCTTGTAGTCCTGTACATTATTCTGTAGATCCTTTGTCTGTGACATCCATGTGGAAGAGTCACGGCCAATGCTTGACCAGTTTGTTCTCTGTGAGAGCCTGAGAGAAAGTTTTCTCTCCATGTGACTCTCCTCAGGCACACTATAGAACTTTGATCTCTTTCCTCTATGGCTCCATAATCTCCTTGTTCAGAAAATTTGGAGCTCACCTGAGTTTCATGATGTTGCAGTACAGGTTCTCCTATGTCCTGAGTCTTCTCTGACCTTGAAAGGCTAGAGCCAAAATGTTGGCTGGCCATCCCCTGACTGGGAATTTTCCCACAGGATCTGAAAACATTGTATCGGAGTGATATATATGTACCTATGTTTGTAGCAGCGCAATGTGTGATAGCAAAATCTTGGAAACAACCAAGATGCCCATCACATGAGGAATGGTTGAAAAAGATGTGGTATTTCTATATAATGGAGTATTACTCAGCTATTAAGAATGATAAGTTTGAAGTATTTATACTGAAGTGGATGCCACTTGAACATATATTCATAAGTGAAATAAACCAGACACACATGTGTAAATATTGTATAGTCTCCCTAGTATAAGAAGGGAAAAGCATAAATACAAAAGGAAACGTACAACAACAACTAAAATCAATTGAGTGAGAGAAGCCAAAGTGAATGGCATATGCTGCAAGATAGTACTCAGCTTTTCTTCTGGATGGTTAACAACCTAAGTTCACAAATCAGAGTTGGAGAAATAGAAGAGCCACAAGGTATTTACTGCTTTGAACTGGAACTCCTCCAGAGCCAGTGACATTTGCTGCTTCTGCACCCTTTTCTCCTTCAAAAACAAGAGCCGGGCATGGTGGCGCATGCCTGTAATCCCAGCACTAGGGAGGCTGAGGCAGGAGGATTGTTGTGAGTTCGAGACCAGTCTGAGCTACAAAGTGAGCTTAAGGCCAGCCTGAACTTCACAGTGAGACCCTGTCTCAAAAAAAGACAAAAAAAAAAAAAAAAAACCCACAGTCTCTCCATCTCTTACACTGCAAAGATTTATTCTTCTTTATGGCAGTCTGGTGTATAAATACATCTTCCTTGGTGTCATTCCTGTTGATGAAGCCATATCCATTTCTTACACTGAACCGTTTTACTGTTCCCAAAACCTTCCATGCGATGACCTTCTTGTCCCCGCAGGCAATCGCTGCTGATGTGAGCCTCCTGGGCCAGGCCGCGCTCCCTACACTGCTGTCCGTGGTGCCAGGCTTGGTGTCAGCAGTGCTGAGGGCGGGGGCAGCGCGGGGGCGTTGGGCAGCTGCTGGGCCTAGGCGTCGCTGCTCATGTTTGCGGTGATGGTTACTGGGGGAGGGGGGCGGTGGGGCCGCTTGGCTCTCTTGGGTCCGCTCTCCACTCCTGCTGTCGATGGAACTCTTCAGCGTCTTCTTTAAAAATGCTTAGTAATACTTTCATTATAGTCATAATATCTTTTTTTTTTTAACCTGTGAGATTATTTCTGATCTGATTTCCTCTACTATTTCAGTCATTGTTTGCTTCAATTGCTATTATTTCAGAGATTTCAGGTGTGTGTCTTCCAATTTATTCTAGGATGATGTCTCCTGGGTTTGTTCTACGTGGGTTTGGGGCTGGAGACTGAAGTTTGCTCCTTCTTTTTGTCATTTTCTATTTCAGAGAGAACTCTTTATTTTGATTTCTTTTTTTTTCCATTTATTTTTATTTTATTAAAATACAAATGTCAATCAGACAGTTTCAAGACACCTTAACCATACAGAGTCGATGAATTAATACATTGCAAACTGTTTTCATAACGTTTTGGTATTGTACAAGGTGCATACATGAAATTATATTTACAGGTTTTTTTTATAGCTGAATTATATCAAAGATTCAAT
>PVKA01030197.1:0-27538 GCA_004027165.1 Ctenomys sociabilis
TAGAGAAACCTTTCCCAGCATTCTCTGGTCCTGCCCCACCACCCCAGAACCAGCACAGTTCACCCAGTGAGTGAGAACTGCAGGCCTGCTGTACTAGAGAGAACTTTCTCAGTGATCTCTGATCCTGTCCTGTGGCCCCAGACCCAACACAGCCTGCCCAGTGAGTGAGAACTCCAGGCCTGCCACATTAGAGAGATCTTTCTCAGCATTCTGTGGTCCTTCCCTGCCACCCCAGACCCAGCACAGTCTGCACTGTGAGTGAGAACATCCACCCTGCAGACCCCCAAAGCCCAGGCCCAGTAAGTGTGAGAGAGAGCTTCTGTGCTCTCCTGCCCCTCCTCCCCCATGCCCCTCTGCCCCCAGCTCAGGCCTGGCATACAGGCCTGGGGAGAAACTCTGCAGCTGAAGTCTTTGCACTGAGACTAAGGTCAAAGCCACATAGCTAATCCAGAAGCAGAACATCTTATCAAAAGGGCACAACAGGCTCACCTCCAGGGACAGCAACAGAAAGGTGGTGAGCACAGCAGCCAGACCCAAGCCAGGCCAAACTACATGAACTAGAACTTGGTGTAGCAATACCTGGATTTCATAAGGTGCTAAGGTTAGAACTCCACCAAAACTCTACACCATAAGTCAGAGGTCAGAGCCATAAGTCATGATAAAAACAAGGAGCCAAATGCAATCTCAGGCCTCAAGCCCACCAATGATAAGTGCAGAGGACACTAACTCAGCTAAAATGAATTAATTCATTCATTTTAATGTTAATTCAAACAGAGTCAGAAGCAAGGAAACAACAGCAGAAAGGTATAGAGGAATTCAGACCAGAATTAATACCTGAAAGGAAAAAAGAAATTTTTGAGTACATAGCATCAGAAGTAATGAATCTAATCCAGAAACATATGGGGAAACCCAATGCCTACCCAGAACAAGCACAGAGAACATTATTCTAGCTGAAACATATGAATTAACAGTGTCTCAGGCAAAGAAACAGCAACAAAAAGGTAAAGGGGAACTCAAAGCAGAAATAATTTCTGAAATAAAAAAAGACATCTTTGAAATCATAGCATCTGAAGTAGAGAATCAATTCCAGAAATATATGGAGGAAATACAATTTGGAAAAAACTCTTCAGTAAAAGAATTAATAGCTATCTCTAATGAGGAAATTGACAAAAAATAGGCGAGATTAGAAATATGATGGATTCCTTAAATGAGCAATACAAGAAAGAGATAGATCAAATGAAGGAGAGTCAAAGAGTTATAGAAGAACTTAAAATCTCAATCACGAGTCTACAAAATCGTTTGAGTGAAAGCAAAGACAGAGTCTCAGATCTTGAAGGCGCTGGTGTACCTTGTGAAAAGGTAAGAAAAGATCTCTTAAAAACAGCTAGGATGCAGGAAAAAATAATCCATCTCATGCAAGATGATGCCAAGATGAACAGTGTGAGACTAATAGGCATCAATGAGAAAGAAGGAGTCAACACAAATGATATAAAAAGAATATGGGCAGAAGTAATAGCAGAAAACTTCCCAAATATGAGGAAACAATTCAACATTCAGGTAACTGAAGCATACAGAATGCCAAATAACTTCAAACCAAGTGAAAACACACTGAGACATATAATAGTCAAGATCCCAGAAATTCAACACAAGAATACTATACTGAAAGCTGCTAGAGAGAAGAAGCAGATCACATTCAAAGGAAAACCCATCAGAATTACAGCTGACTTCACAAACCATGAAGGCAAGCAGAGTGTAGAGCAGAGTATTTCAAGTCCTCTATGAGAACAAATTCCAGCCCAGACTACTATACCCTGCAAAACTCTCTTTCAAGTTTCATGGAGAAGTGAAACACTACCATGATAAAGAACAACTAAAGAATTTCATGATGACAAAGCCATCCCTACACAGGCTACTGAAAGATGTTCTAGAGAGGGGCCACAATGATCATAACTCCACTAATGAGAACAGAAGGAACCCACTAAATAGGGCAAACAATTAAGCACAGGGCAAAAAGGAGTAAACAACAGCAGGTAAATAACATAACAATCATAAGTCAATACATTTTAAGTATAACCGTCAATGTAAATGGACTCAATTCACCAATTAAGAGAAATAGACTAGCACAGTGGATTAGGAAACAAAACCCAACAATATGCTGTATACAAGAAACACACTTAACTCAAAAGGATATTCATGGGCTTAAAGTCAAAGGATGGAAAACAATACTACATGCCCCAGCACCTCAGAAAAAAGCAGGGGTAGCAATTCTGTTCTTAGTCTCAACTTCAAATCAAGAATGATCAAATGAAGTACAGAAGGGCACTATATACTGGCTAGGGGAAGAATTCAACAGGAAGAGGTAACACTCATAAATATGTATGCACAAAACACAGGAGCACCGAACTATGTAAAGCAAATTTTAATGGACATGAAAAAGCTAATATCCAGTACCACAATCTTAACAGGAGACCTAAATACCCCCTTATCCCACAAAGACAGGTCCACTAGACAAAAAATTAGCAAAGAGTAGTAGAACTGAACCAGAGCCTGGAACAAATGGACTTGGTGGACATATGCAGAGTGTTCCACCCAACCATAGCTGATAAACATTTTTTTCAGCTGCACATGGGTCATTCTCTAAAATAGACCACATACTGGTCCATAGGTCATGCTTAAGTATATGCAAAAAACCAGAAATTATCTCATGCATATTATCTGATCACAGTGCAATGCAACTGGAAATAAATGACAAACCAGAGAAAGGCCCTAAATACATAGAAATTAAACAACACCCTACTCAGCAATCAATGGGTTACAGATGAAATTAAACAAGAAATTCAACAATGTCTACAATTCAATGAAAATTCAACCACAGCTTATTGGAATTTATGGGTTGGGGTGAAAGCAGTTCTCTGAGGAAAGTTTATAGCTGTGAACTCACACATTAGGAAAACAGAATAGGAACGAATAAACACACTAATGTGACACCTCCAACATCTAGAAAAGGAAGAGCAAACCAAATCCAAAACCCAAAGATGAGAAGAAATCATAAAGGTTAGAGCAGGAATTAATTCAATTGAGATGAAGAAAATAGTTCAAAGAATCAATGAATGAAAAAGCTGGTTCTTTGAAAGACTAAATAAAATTGATAAGCCACTAGCTAACCTCATCAAAAAGAGGAAAGAAAAAATTCAAATACAAGCAATAAGGAATGAAAAGGGTGTAATCATCACAGACCCAGTGGAAATTCAGAAGGTTATCAATAGTTACTTTAAGAATGTTTACACTCACAGAAGACACAGATGAAATGGACAGATTCCTAGAAAAGTACAAATTACCAGAACTGAATCAAGAAGATAGAATAACTAACAGCCAACAAAATATGAAATGTAATAAAAAGCTTGCCGACAAAGAAAATTCCAGGTCCTAATGGATTCACAGTTGAATTCTATAAGAAATTTACAGAAGATATAATCCCTACACTCCACAAACTCTTCAATAAAATTGAGAAGGAAACAGTTCTCCCAAAATAATTCCTGGAGACAAGTATTATACTGATTTCAAAACCAGGGAAAGACACAACTAAAAAGGAGAACTACAGGCCAATTTCACTCATGAACATAGATACAAAATTCTCAATAAAAACCTAGCAAACAATACAGCAAATCATCAAGAAGATCATACACCATGACTAGGTAGGTTTCATCCCAGGGATGCAAGGATGGTTCAGTATTCTCAAATCTATAAATGAGTGAAAACTAAAAACCACATGATCCTCTCAATTGATGCAGAAAAGGCTTTTGACAAAGTCCAACATGTATTCGTGTTCAAAATCCTTCAGAAAATTGGAATAGAAGGCCTCTACTTCAATTTGATAAAAGCCATCTATGACAACCCAACGGCTAATATAATTCTAAATGGGGAAAAACTGAAATCTTTTAGATCCAGTACAAGACAAGTATGTCCTCTATCACCCCTCCTATTCAATATAATTTTGGACTCATTAGCTACAGCCATAAGACAAGAGGCAGAAATAAAAGGAATAAGGATAGGTAAAAAGGAAGTTAAATTATCACTATTTGCAGATGACATGATACTTTACTTGGATGACCGAAACTCCCCCAAGAAGCTACTAGAATTCATACACAAATTCAATAGCATAGCAGGATATAAAGTCAATACTCAAAAATCAATAGCAATTCTCTGCATAGATAACACACTGAAAAGGAAACTATAGAAACAATACTTTTTACAATAGCATTGCGGAAAATGAAATATCTTGGAATTCATCTAACTTAAAGAAGGTAAAGAACTTTTCATGGAAAATTATAGCACTCTGAAAAAAGAGATCATAGAGGATTTCAGAAAATGGAAAGATATACCCTGCTCCTGGATAGGAAGAACCAACATCATGAAGATGGCCATACTCTCAAAATTGTTGTACAGATTCAATGCAATCCCTATCAAACTACCAACAAAAATACCTTTTAGACCTAGAGAAATCATTCTTACAATTTATTTGCAACCAGGAAAGACTTAGAATAGCAAAGGCAATCCTGGCCAACAAACACAAGTCAGGAGGCATCACAATTCTTGACTTGAAATTATACTACAAAGCTACTGTGATAAAATCACCATGGTATTGGCAACAAAATAAACAGGAGAACCAATGGAATAGATTAGAAGATACAAAGGCCTCTACAAACACACTCAACCACTTGATCTTTGACAAAGGGGCCAAACACACTTACTAGAGGAAAGATGGCCTCTTTAACAAGTGGTGCTGGAAAAATTGCCTCCCCACATGTCAAAAACTAAAACTTGACCCAGGTCTGTCACCATGCACTAAACTAAAGTCAAAATAGATTAAAGAGTTTAACATTAAAACAGTGACAATCTCCTGGAAGAGAAAGTAGGAGAAACTCTTGAAGACATAGGGGTAGGCAAAGAATTCATGAACACACATGTATTCACATGGGAAATACTTGAAAGGAATAACAACTGGGACTACCTGTTATTGAGAAGTTTTTGCACGTCAAAAGAAATTACCATCAAAGTGAAAAGACAACCCACAAATTTTGAAAAAAATCCTAACTCATAAGCACTCAGACAAGGGTCTGCTCTCTAGAATTTATAAAGAACTAAAAAATATCAGGGTCCCTAAATTTAAAGATCCAGTCCAGAAATGGGCATCCGAGATGAGCACACACTTCTCAGAGAACGGATTTAAGCGAATAATTATATGAAAAAAATGCTCCACATCACTAGTCATCCATGAAATGCAAATTAAAACAGCACTGACATACTATTTCATCCCAGAAAGAGTGGCTATCATAAACAAATCGACAACAAATGTTGGAGAGGTTGTGGGGAAAAGGGAACCCTTCTCCAGTGCTAGTGGGAATGTAGAATGGTGAAACCATCATGGAAATCAGTGTGGAGACTCCTTAAGAAACTAGGACTGGAAATCCCATTCAAGCCAGCTATACCTCTACTGGGAATTTTCCCAGAGGAACTGAAAACATCATATCATAGGGATATATGTGTACCTGTGCTTATAGCAGCACAATTTGTGATAGCCAAATCTTAGAAACAACCAAGATGCCCATCACATGAGGAATGGTTGAAAAGGATGTATTTTTATACAATGGAGTATTACTCAGCTGTAAAGAATGATGAACTCGAAGCCTTCATATTTAAGTGGATGACATTTGAAGACATAAGCAAAATAAGTCAGACCCACATGTGCATATATCGTATAGTCTCCCTAGTATAACTCAAAAGAAGAATTGCAAATAGAAATGTATAACACAATTAAAAGGAAAGAGAATTTGGGGATTGAACAATGAGGAGAGCGCAAGGAGAAACGCTGAGAAACATGACAGGCAAGACCATTCACTTATACACACTAGATGGGTAAGACAATGATCCTGAGAAACATCAGGAGATTTTTGAAACTAGCAGTTAAATGGTAGGGATACCTGTGAACCAAGCAACTGCACTGAATTTAACAAAGTGTAATAGAAGGGTCACACTGCAAATGCCTGTCATTCTGATCTTCTAAATATGTACTTCTTGTCATGACATACCAGCTATTACTGTACTGTCCTTTTTTAAAGGGTAGTAAATGAAAAATAAGACAAAAAAAGTTACAAACAAGACAGTCATACTACAATGCTACCTACTATGCTGTATATCAATGGATTTCTAAATATCTATGTAAATATATGTAAGTGTTCATTCCTATTTTTTTAAAATTTTTTTTTTCCTCTTCATATTCTGTATGGACTTAAGAGTGTAGTATTTCAATACTTGATGGAAAAATACATGTTCCATGTTATGCCTATAAAGTCTGATATTTAGACTAATAGTGTGGGTAAACTGAGCTGCATATGTTGCAGGGTAATAATAAACTTCTGTTCTGGAGGGTTAAAAACATAAGTTTGCAGATCGAAAATTGGAGAAGAGGAAAGGCTGCAAGATCAGCCAACACTTTCGCCCTAGCCTTTCAAGCTCAATGAAGACTCAGGACATAGGAGAATTTGTAATGTAACATCATGTAACTCAGTAGTGCCCCAAATATTCTGATCAAGGAGATTATGAGGCCACAGAGAAATGTGATGGATGATGTATAGTGTGCTTTAGGAGAGTCACATGGAGAGAAAACTTTCTCTCAGGCTTCCACAGACAGCAAATTGGTCAGGAAATGGCCATGACTCATCCACAAGGCTGACACTGACAAGGGATCTACAAAGTGCGGTACAGGGTTATAGGATAAACCCTGAGGGTATCTTAACTGATTTTATCTGATACAAAAGTTACATTTTTTGTTATATAGGTCTTGCTTTAACTGGGTCTTGACCATCGAGCAGAAAAGTATAAAAATGGAGGTATGTAAAGTGAAGTCATATTAATATAATGAGCTGTGAAGGGCTCAAGTCAACAACTTCTGTGGATAACCCACTTCTATTGTGGACTGCTGATCTGTGTTAGATTTTTACATTAAAAAATATATGTGTGTATATATATGTTTGTATATATATATATATATATATATATATAATCAGCCATCCATGTTTTGAAAATCTGTAACATATGTATCATTGAATGTTACCTTATGTCACTTTTTCTCTTTGTTTTTGCTTCTATTTTTTTACTCTTCAAGTTAAAATGCAATTCAATAAATTAAAAAAAATAAAAAAATATCAGGGGAACAAAATAGTTGGGTTGATAGCCAGTGAAATGAGTATGTTTTTTCTTTAAAGAGATTTCTAAGAAAGCAATGATTTTTAAAAAAGTATTATTCATAAGTATCAAGTCATTGTATTAGTTTTGAAACATAAAGTACTCTGCATAATGTGATTTTCTTATGAAATCTCCATTTTGGCGACATTTATACTTTATGAATTTACTAACTACATTTGTTCCTAAATATTTCCAATTTCTTCCCTCTTAAATAGAACTGTATTACTGAACTTGAAAGGGTTGAACTGTTTTTCATTTCCTCCCTTGTCATAGCAAATATGCAAAATATGGAGCTAAGAATACAAGTGATAAACTTTTTGAGTGATTATAGTAATTGTGCATATTTTTGGAGTACAGTATGATGTTTCATAGATGTATGTGTAATAATCAGGTCAGGGCTATTGGGTTTACTTTTTTAAGCATTTATCGTTTCTTTTTTGGGAGCACTCAAAACACTCTGGTATGTCTTTTGAAATCATCAATTAATTAATGTCAAACATGTCTATAGCACATAGTTTTCCCTTCTGTTTGGCAATCCCCAGTACCTATTGCTCCTTCCAGAGTTTTAATGAGACTAAGAGTTGTAACTTTTTTGAACTCTATATGTTCCAAAGTAGATTATAGAAAGGGAATTTCACAAGACAAACTAACAAGCCAAACTGCAGCTTGAAAAACCATGTAAACTTCATCCAAATTATTCTCACTTTATGAGCTAGAGTGGTTCACATTTTTGTTTCTTTTCCCTGTTATAGTGATTCTTGCAAAGTTCTGAGAACTAAATACTAAGAAAGATGTATGAAAACAGCTCCTGCTCCTCCATCAATTTTAGTTTTTAGTTTTAGATCAGAGCTCATCAGACTCTTGGTATATTTGAAAGGTCATGAAGAGTCTGGCCAGATAATTCAGTGGAATAAAGTGCCTGCACAGGGACTAGGGTTTGATCCCCCTTGTGCTGCCAGCCCCACCCCCAGGGTGTGCTGAAATAGCAAATGAGACTGGGTGTGGTGGTGCATGCCTATATTCCCAGTGCTTGAGAGGCTGAAAGCAGGAGGAGCACTAGAAGTCCAGTCTGTGTAGTGAGACTCTGTAGTCCCTGTACTAAAAGTACATTAATAAATAAATGAAAAAAAAGAAAAAAGAAAAAGAAAGGCCAGGAAGCAACTGGAATTCTTACCTGCCAGGCCCTGACTCCAACCTATCCTAGGAAAGCCAGCGTTCCATGGAATCTCTCTTGTCCTTATATATAATGTTACTTTCAGAGTCGAGAAGGTCATTGTTCATGTGCAGCACCGAACTCAGTCCTGGGGACAAAGTCTGGGAAACGTAGAAGTTCATTATGGCTTCATTATGGCTTTGGTATGGTCAGAAGAGCAGTTGTAGTCGTATCCTTGTTTATTCCCCATTGCTACCTATAATGAATACAAAAAACTAGAGTACAATTATGTGTTGAGCAACTCATTATATCACCTTAGTCCAGCAACCTCAAGAAGAAATTTTGTAATAGGTGGTAGACCAGACAGGACATTATTTGTTTGTCATATTCCTGGCATGCTGTGTAGATCTGTGTAAGTCTACACGCTGACATATTCAGTGGTGCTCATAAGACTTGGACAGCTCTAATATTTGGAGTTTTACAACTCTGGGCAATATTTTTCCCTTACTGCTTTGTGTGAAGTTCAAAGCCAGCATCATACCTTTTCTCAGCCAGGATAAGTCAAAATTGTTGTTCAGGACAAAAAAAAAAAAAAAAAAAAAAAAGGAGAGAAGCTTTAGCAAACATGTATTGTAGAACATGCTCAACATAGGAGGTGAATAGAGGCTGCTGAATGTTATAGGCCTTCGTCAACTCTTGTGGGCCGAGAGCTTATAGTGGTGCTTAAAGCATGGGAAAAATATAGATGGTGTATCACATGCATGTAGTATGTTAAACCTGTTGTGTGTGTATGTTATATGAAACACTTTGTTGTAGGAAGTCATTTCTAAACTAGATGACAGTAACATGACTCAGTGCTACTTGGGGTGGCATTACATGTTTTTGAGTATAGCAGGGAAGCAGGGGCTAGAACTCAGGCTTGCGAAGACTGCGTTACCTTCTAGGAAGGATCTCCTCAGCAGAATCCTAGGCGCCATGGTTCTGATGCTGTTTTTTTGTATCTCTTCAGGTCGCTCCTTTAACATCAAATCCATCAATTTGTTTATTCATCTATGTAGTAGCTCATAGTGTTTGCATAATGTCTTTTGGTGTGTAGATTGTATCCATATTGCCTATACCATTAAATGTGCTGATTTCAGATACTATTTCTACATGTGGACCAATAACCTGCCTTGGTTGATGGCTGCAAATTCTGTTGCTTAATGGTCTTTCTTTACTGTCTACCATGTTGTCGACAGAGATCCTCTTGGCCCTATCAGGGCTATTTAAGAACTTAGGACAGGTGGCTAGGAAGGTTGCTATGGGAGTTGCCCTAGATGGTCATTTCCCAGAACAGAGGAGGTCGGGATCATCTATGGAGTGTGAAGTTGGGGTGAGTGGGCCGTGGTTGTGGCTGTGAGGAAGATGGAAACTATTTAGAACAGGTGACAGTGGCTGGGCACTAAGGACTGAGCAGGAGTGGAAAGGAGTGGTCCTTCTGCCAGGTGCCGGGAAGGAAGCCTCCTGTCAGCGAGTGAGGGCAGGCTGTGCAGAGCGACAGGTGGAGCCCGACAGGTGGAACCCGAGGAGGCTCTGACAGCAGGAGACGGCTTAGGGCAGGGAGTGGATGTTTTCTGGGTTGTTGACACAAGCAGCCTTAGTGCGGGATGTGTCTGGTCCTCATAGTGAGGCCATGTAGGGAGTTGTTGAGGAGAACAGCAGGAGAAACGAGGGGATGAGGAATGTTGGGCAGACATGCTATGGCTTATAAGGCGCTGTGTCTCCAAGCTCCTCCTGTCACGCATGTCCTGTCAGCTGGTCTGGAGTGCTTTGGGGTATGCTGTGCTTTCCTCCCTCTTCTCTGGCCTGATAACCTCCTACTTAATGAGCAAACCCAGGCACCACTGCGGAGAGGCTGTTTCCAGCTCTATTCTCTGGTCCTTGATAGCAAGACATCCCTGGTGCCCAGTGGGGCCCTCAGCACACAGAGCGTTCAGTGGATGCTTGTGGAGCAGATGTGGAGCCCTGCTGTCCTCTTAGCAGCATAACAGGATGATAGAACCAGCAGAAAACAGCTGGGCACAGTGCTGCGCAGCCCAAGCCGAGCACTCAGGGGCACTGAGGCAGGATGCAGTGAGACCCTGACTCAGAAAGCAAACCAGGGAAGAGAAGTATTTCCCTGAGTTCAGTCTCCTGCACTGAAAGGCTCCTGGAGAAGGGGAGGAAAGAAAGAAAAAGAACTGGGAGAGGAATTACATGGTCAGTTACCCTTATTCACTTCCTAGTCCATGGAAAACGACCTGATCTGATGTCACACAGCTTGCCCATATAGGGCTGGAGCTCGGGTTTCATCTCTTGTGACTCCAAGTGTTGTGTGCTTTCTGTCACCCACTGCGAGGGTATCTCTCGGTGTCTTCTGAGTGCATGGGGATGGCGGCTTCGGCCTCTGGGGAGCACAGGCTGTAGCTTACTGTCCCTGTTCACAGTGTTGCATTGTCTAGTGTTTCTCCAGGGAGGAAGACAGTCCTGACCACACAGGAGCTTTTCCTCTGTGTGTCGCCAGGTTTACAGCGGCCCTTACCTCACTGCTTCCCCTTCCCTTTCCGGGTTTGTCCTGGTTTATCTCTGGCAGGCTCAGCATCAGCAACCGTTTCTAAGTAAACAGAGCAATTGCAGATTCAGATGTTGTAGTTTAAAATACTCAAGGCCTGTCCCTTTCTGGCCTCTCTCCTTGCTACTATGCCTGCAGAGAGCGTAGCTTAGCATGTGGTGAAGACTGGCAGTGGAAAGTGGAAATTTCCTTCTTGGGCTGAGTGTAAGAACTGGAAGAGCATTGGAGAAGGAAGGCCATGAGCAGGGAAGACCTGTCTGAACAACTTTGTGTTCCTTTTTGTTTTAAGTGAATCTTGGTTTCCAGATCCATTATGGATGAACATGGTGGGGGTGTCTAGAGCAGCTTGGTCATATGTTTGCTGCCACTGAAACCCTTGTCTTTAGAATATTTCGTTTAGGGTTATGTTGCAAGCACGACTGAGAGTGCAAGTTCTGGGGCACTTCTCTTAGCTAACACAATAGAGGCAAAATTGCCCATCTTGGGAAAGGAGATTTGGAGATCAGGCTTTAAGCCTTTCTGCATTGCGTTGTTTTATTTCATTTTTTAAAGCCCTTTACTACCGCAAGGAGCTCTGTCACACTGTCTCTGCTGTGAGCTTCTGTGTTTCCCTCACTTTTTTCTTTTTTAATAACTACATGATGTATGTACAAAGTCCCTTTTAGTTCAGAAACTATGTGGCTTGGAGGAAGTTCAGCATCTTTAGGAATTTCTGAAGCCACTTTGGGCTCTTGGCTTCCAGCCATGAGGGAGCCTCTGATCCTTCTGTGACTGGTTTTGAGTTCCAGGTATCGGGCTGGAAGGGCGTTGGCAAAGGACCCTCACTGCTTCTGGGGCATTTTGCTTTGCTGTACTCTGTGCTTGCTGGCTACTGATTTTCTTCTTCCTTGGAGAAAGCAGCTCTGAAGATAGTCATGTGACTGGTGAGCCCCCGAGATCCAGCCGTGTATTTCTTATTCAGAGAGTGCAGCTTGCCAGTCCCAGCTCATGGGGTAAGAGGGCTGCCGTCGAACTCCAGGTGCTGCTGCCCTTCCTCTGCCACCTGCTGGCAGTGGCCCAGGGAATGGCAGTCTTTTTATCTTTATTTTGCAGTACTAGGGCATTTACACACAGCTCTATTTCCAGCCCTTTCTTCATTTCTAATTTTGAGATGGGGACTCACTAAATCACAAAGTTGGCCAGGCTAGGCTCAGACTTGCTCTGTCTTGCCTCAGCCTCCTGGAGTGCTGAGTTTACAGATGCGCAGCACCACACCCAGAAGGATGGCAGCCTTGAGGTAGAGTCGGCTTTGTCCACAGCAGTCTGTTGTGGTTTGTATCTAGATGTCTGTGTGGAGCTTCATGCTCTTGCTCATCTGTGTGGCCTCTGGAAGTTGACCGAATCCTGGGGAGTACGGCTGACTTGCTGTTAGGTGTGTCTGCTGGCTCGTGTGTCTTTTGTCATATTCACAGGGACTTTGTGGAACAACACTACATCTGATGTAGGTGAATTTATACTCATTGAACTATTGGTCTAATAAATTAATTTAAAAGAGGAAAATTGGTTAACTTTAGTGCTTATTCATGGTGATCCCATATCAGTTCACGGTGGTCACCATGTTCTTTTCCTATAGATTTATCCATTTCATTCTCTAGAGTAGAATTTTTCTGTTAGCTTTTCTTCCTTTCCTAGCCTCCCTCCCACCCCTCCTTCCCTGCCCTTCTTTCCTTCAGACCTTCCTTCCTTTCCCTGCCTCCTTTCTTGGGGTACCTGGGACTGAACCCAGGGCCTTTGCACTGGGTTATATCTGCAGCTCTTTTTGATTTTTATTTTGAGACAGATCTCCCTGAGTCACTCAGTTGCTCAGCCTGTTGGAGGTTATAGGTGTGTTGGATTGTATTCAACCCGTGGCTTCTTAGTGTGCACTTCTAGAATGTTCCTTTTATTATTCAGTGTCTCATCTTTCCCCACCATTCTTTCTCTCAGAGGGTCTTGAAGGATTACTGACAGTGATTCTTCAGTGGTGGTGGCATGTTCTTCAGCTGTACAGGGGTGTGATTCATCTGAGCCTGAAAGCCTGACCTAACTGGAGCGGCTGTGGCTCTGCTTCTGGCTTCACACTTCTGCTTTACTTACCTCTTAGCAGAGCTGTTCTTTCCAGAAAGAGTGTTCTCTTAGACAGACAATGTAGAAACAGCATGGTTTGATTTCTTTTTTCATGGCATGTGGGTCACTATAGAATGATTGCCTTCCTTCCCTTCCTTCCCCTTCTCTCCTCTTCACTCCTCTCCCCTTCCCTCCCTTCATTTCTCTTCCCCTTCTCTCTTCTCTTCTTTTTTCTCTTCCTCCCTCCCTCCTTGTCTCCCTCTCCCTTTCCTTGGAGATAAGATTTTGCTAAATAGTTCAAACTGGCTTTGAACCCAGTGTAGCTCAGGTTGTCTTTGAACTCTCAGTGATCTTCTTGCCTCAGCCTCTGGAGTGCTGGGATTACAGGCATGTGCCACCATGCCAAGCTATGATCATAGGTTTAGAACACTGTCAGCAACAAATCCAAAACCAAAACTGTCATCCTCAGAAAGGTATTCACATTTCTCACATGTTTTTAATGCATCCCATATCATAGTCTTCATGTCAGTCTTTTGGCCAGTAAGTGCTGCTGTCTTTTGTTCAGTTTGGACGCTTACTCTTCCTGTGGGTGAGACTTGCAAATGCCTGGTGTGAGTTCCAGCACTGGGTAGCGGTGCTTCACAGCCCTTTAAATGGCTGTCTTTGACTTTCCAGGCTTGTGATTGTCACACCCTTTTTGGACAGGAGAGTTTTCCTTTGAGTTCAGATATCCTCTGACTCCCCACTCGCCCTTTCAAGAGCTTTACTTCTCACCATGCTGCTGCCTCTAATTTTGTGACAGGCTCCCTGAGCTGCCTGGTGGAGCTAGACCTGAGCAGGTGACTCATGACAGGGCTTAGTGCTGCCAGCCAGCCCGAAGTTTTCTTCCCACTCTTGCCCACTCTTGCTCTCCGAGGGACCAGCTCTTCAGGACACCCATCCAGGGCGGGGATGGGCCGGGCTGGACAGGGCCCACCCATACCTCCACCAGTGCTGAGCATTCCTGGAATATTGGGCCTCTCCTTGAGCACTGGCCTGGGACCAAGGCCTCCCAGTTCCCAGGTCAGAGGTGAAAGGAAGGAACAGGACAGGGATGGGCTGGCAGAGAGAACAGCTGCTGAGCAGAAAGTAGGACACATAGGGAGGAGAAGAGCAAGAGGCTGAGGCTGACACCAGTGATGGCCGAGAGGACTCTGCCGTGGCTCCCAGGCAGCCAGGCTGGTCCGCGGTTCTGTAGCTTGGTTGGAGGACCATGCCCTCTCCTGGAATTGCCCATTGTATTTTGGCAATACTGAGTCCCAAGTGGAGCTCTGCCCTGGCGCCTGGAAGTACTTCCCTATTTTCATTTCTTCCTGTGGAGAAAAGCTTCCCCCATTCCATTATTTCCGATCAAGGATCATGGAGACTCCCAGAATCTATTGAGATTTATCCCTTCACTGCCTGTGGAACAGGACTGAAAGAGAAATCACAGCAATGATGTTTGATTTAAGGAACGCTTTTGAAAGGAGCCACTTTTGGAATGCATATTTGCATACAAACAAGGGAATTGCTAATTAAAATGGTTCTCACACAGCCCTTTCAGCAGTTTTGGAGACTGGTGCTTGGCAACACATAGTGGAAGGGAGTCTACTTTGAAAATAATAAAATATTGTTCATTCAGCGAATCATCCAGCACACGCCGTATGTCTTTATATGCCAAGCGCAAGGTGCGGGACTAGAAGGACTTCGTGAGGGTGGCTTCACACAGAGTTGCACCGGGAAGGCCCTGCCGAAGATGCAGGGAGGACTAGGGTGAGCACGTCACCTAGCTTAGGGGTTGAAGGACTGTAGGAACGAAGTACCAGCAGTGTCCTACTTGTTCACAGTACTTTAGAAATGGCTCGCATTGGGCCTCATGGGCTTGTTGCTCCCAGAAACTGAGTGGTCGTGGTCTCTGGGGAAGCTGTAGGCCAGCATCCATGGTATTTCTGTCATCACCATCCTTGCTGGCATCAGCTATAGCTGGGCGCCTGCTGTCTGCTGCTAGGACTTTGCCCTGGGGGGCCGTGGGTGGGACTGATTGAACCCTTCCTCTAGGTGGGGTGATGGGGGGCTGCCACCTTACTTTTTTGATAAAAGACATTTTAGAGCATGGAGCACAGTAGCTGCAGAATAAATATTTGTAGATTGAAGTTTATTAACTTTGTGTTAATAAAAGAGCTGGGCCTGGAGTCCCATAGAGGTAGCCACAAATCCTGACTCTGCTGTTGGCTGGCCTTCCGATCTTGTTAGTGATTTCCCTCTCTGATCCTCATTTTCTTCATTTGTGAAATTGATACATGATAAAGGTAGTGGTAATCTAACAGAAATACAGTGACTGTGACAATGGTGATGTTAGGCTGCATGTGTGGCAGCACGCGTTCTGGGGTCAGATTCCACTTAACCCCTTGTGCAAGCACAAATAAGTTACTGAATTTCTTTGGGTCTTAGTTTTCTAATTTGTGAAGACAGTGGTAATAATGGTATCCTTATCAGAGGTGAATTAAAAGGAAGAATTACAAAGTACCTCATGCTTGCCATGAGAAAAAATTAAAATTATAAAAGTATTTATTTCATTTTAGTTCTTATCTAGCAAAAATGTATATACCAGGCAAGTGTTATTGCCTACCCCTCACTACCTGTTTATCGTTATTGTTGATAATGTGTCCGAAGGGCAAAATGACATTCTGATGGATAAAAGTGGTTTGGTGAAGGAAACATATATATGAAGAGGGGACAGGAATATGGCTCAATGGAATAAGCACTTCCCTGGCAAGCACAAGGGCCTGAGTTAAATCTCCAGTTCTGCCAAAAAAACCAAACCAAAACAAAACAAATATATACATGAAGAATATATACATGTATGTAATATTTTTTGTCTCAGTTATTCTTCTTTTGTTGCTGGAACAAATCCTCAACACCCAAAGTGATGGAAGGAAAGGCTTATTTAGTTCGCAGTTAGTAGAGGTTTCAGTCCATATTCAGCTGGCTCCAAGGCAGAGGGCAGCAGTTCATGGTGGCTGCAAAGAGCAAGAGCAAATGGGAGGAGTAACAGCAGCAGTGGCTACAGAAAGCAAGGCTGACTCTGAGGTTACATTCAGGCCATCCACCCCCAGCTGGATACTCATACCTATAATCCCAGCAGTACTCACACCCATAATCCCAGCAGAACTCAGACTCATAATCCCAGCAGAACCGCATCTCCATGATTTCATGAGGCTTTTGGGGGAGAAATACACACAAACCACAACATTTTTATAATATGTGTGTGTGTATATCATATATATATATATGTATTTTTTTTTTTTTTTTTTTTTTTGTCTTTTTGAGACAGGGTCTTACTGTGCAGTTCAGGCTGGCCTTAAGCTCACTTTGTAGCTCAGGTTTGTCTCGAACTCACAACAATCCTCCTGCCTCAGCCTCCCTAGTGCTGGGATTATAGGCATGCACCACCACGCCCGGCTTCAATATATTTTTTGTATATAAAAATATTTATATGAAATATAAAAACGAGACTGAACCCGTGGTTCCTGCTATCAAATCTGCTGCAGGCACCTATCTAGGGAGGACAGATGGACATGGATGAAAATATTAAACCATTGATTCCATCAATCTGGAGAGAAGGGAATAAAGTTGTCCTCTCTGCTGCATTCACTGGGGCTGCCTGTGCTTGGCCTTGTGCGACTGATGTTCTCTGAAGATGGCTTTGAGCTTGCGCCTCCGAGGGGCTCTGCATGTCACAGAGGAGGCCGCCTCACACCTCCTCGGGACATGACTCCTCAGTTGCTCCCTTCTTTCTGGCTTCTGTTGGAGACCAGGGGATTTGACTGTATTTTGATGCCTGGTTTCAGAGTCCCTCTGAAGGTCTGTTTCCCTTGGAATAAGCCCAGGCTGCATAGAAAGGCACCTTCTTATCCTACTTTTACATTTTGGGGTTGAAACTCTATTGCTTGTGAGAAACTTCATTAAGGAAAGCATTTCATCAGGCCTTATAAAAATAGCCTTAAAACACTTGCCCATCTCTTGTCACTTAGGCAGCTTTTTTTTTTTTTTTTTGTCTGTTTGAGACAGGGTCTCACTGTGCAGTTCAGGCTGGCCTTAAGCTCATTTTGTAGCTCAGGCTGGTCTCAAACTTACCACAATCCTCCTGCCTCAGCCTCCTGAGTGCTGGGATTACAGGTCTGAGCCACCACGCCCAGCTAGGCAGCTATCTTTAAAGAGTTTATATATTTGTTAACAAACATGGATGCCTTGAAAAATACTGCAGTGTGAGGGGTTAAAATATAAATATCCTATATGAGCAATGGAAGGCACTTTCGTGCGTAAGTCCTATTTTTGAGTTCTGGAATTCCGTTCCTTCCTGTTGCCAGCTGAACCTGAGGCTGATGTGTTAGATGAAAATATACTCCTATCTTCAAACGTGGACAGCAGGACATTCTGTCCTTCAAATTTCAGCCTTTGAGCTGGGCGTTGCAGGAAATTTGGCAGTCTCTCCTCTTCAAAATAATAAACAGACATGATGTGGTTTCGTGTTTCATCTGGCGGGGCTTAGACGCTCCTGCCTCATAAAGGCTGATTCATGGACAAATGGGAACTAATTATAGTAGCTTAAAAATCCAGCCGGCCCTGTAAATCTGGCAAGGCGAAGTGGCTTGCGTGCTCTGTAAGACACAAGGGACTCCATTTTTTTACAAAGTGATATGGAGGTGACACACCTCTATATTTTAGTCACACAATGGCGATGTTACTTTGTTACCTGTCATCTTTATTTTCTTTTATTTTGGGGAGCATTTCTGGTATCTCTTACACATACCCCATGCACAAATATTGATATGCCCCTTATAATCTGCACAGTAGAGTCCTTTTTTGCTGTATGTCTGTTGCCTTTTAAAGAAAAAAGTATCTTGTTTGAAGAAGCAGACAGTATTAATTTTTTTGTAGGGGGAAAGAGTATTTAGGATCTCTACTATGAAAAATTACAGGAAATTACTTACTTCTGTCTATGGGAATATTAGAAGATTTTTGTCATACAGACTTTTCTTAATCACTTTTACTGTAACCAAGCACTGTAAATTAGGTTGGGAGACGGTTTGGCTTTTGAATTTATTTTAGATTAATAGATGACAAGTGAACATATGCAAAACTTAATTATTAGAAAGAATTTCTGATGGAAAGCGAATCTTCCATCTCACCTGTGTCTTTCTTCAGCAGTAGTGCTGGGCATCATTTTCTTGCATCATAGCCTGAGGATTTTCCTTGTTTTTCTAAGCATGTGTCAGTGCATCTTTTCCCCACACAAATGACATCCACATTATATTGAATGTCTTTTTGTTTTTTGTTTTTGCTTATCTATAATCTTGGAGATCATTCCGCATTACATGTTGAACTACTTTATTCTAGTAGGTAGACTACTTTTTTCTTTCCCTTTTCTTCATGTTTCTTTTCTGTTAATTTTCTCCCTCCCTCCCTTACTCCCATCCTCTTTTCATCTGTCCCTTCCTTCCTTCCTTCCTTTCTTACTCTGGGAATTGAATCCAGGACCTTTACTGAGCTACACCCCAGCACTTACTCATTTTAAATTTATTCATTTTAAGAAAGTCTTGCTGAGTTGCTAAGGCAGCTGGAAGTTCTCTAGGATGCTGGGACTATAGATGTGGCCACCATGTCCAGTTATACCGAACTAGTTTTCCTTTGAGTAGATGTGTAATAAACCATTGCTTATGATGGCATATAATAGGCTATTTTACTTTTGCCCATAGAACTATGGAGTGACCCTGTATGTCAATTTTAGGTAGACAGTCTTATCTGAGTTAAAAGAAGGCTAGGGCCTTGGTTTGCAGACCAGTGTCTTCTGATACCCTTAAATACTAATTACTTGGCTAATTAATTCATTATGTATATGTCTTGGTTTCCTCATTTTAATATTTGTCTTATAGGTAGAAGTGATATTTAGAATCACCAGTCTATATAAACTGCTGAGCAGGTTTGTACCTGGTAGCCAGTAACATGATTTTTGTATGCTGTGGCAATGCAGCGCAAGATCCATGAACTCTGGATATTCCCTAACCACTGTCCGTGGCTTTTAGAAGTCACAGTGTGGCTTTTGAATTTGTGGGTTATGTCTGTCTCCTATATTACACAGATCCCCTGTTCACCCTCCCTCCATTTCCTTGTTGCTTTTGTGAAATATGTTGGAGGAAAAGGGAAAAGATGGTGTTTCAGGGATCTGAGAAGATGAGCCAGTGACTTCCAGACCTCATTGTCAGCACAGCTTGCTCCTTGGTGCCCTGTGTTAGAGATGGGTTCCTGGGCAGCCAGGCAGAGGGGGCAGCAGGGAAAGAGAAGTTAGCTGTGTAGAGGGAACAAGAAGATCTTTGGCAGCAACACCTCTGTTTCTGACTTGGAGATTAGGTACTCTATTCAGCCCTAAGTGTTTTGCTTGGAATTTTTGGAATAGCTGGCACACCCATATGCAAATGTGTGGACCACAGAGCTCTCCAAACACACAGGTCAGGTCCCAGCTCCAAAGGTGGGTTTTACAAACTCGAATGTGGGGGTGACAGGAGCTATTGTTTCCACTTGAATTGCACTTGATATTCTTCTCTTTCTGCTTCAGGCCTCCCTACCCATTAGATCTAGTAGGGTTCCCACTGTTCAGTGTCTGTAGTTCTTTGTGGTCAGTTTGACTGGAAATTAGAAATGGTATTGTGTGGCGAACTCTTCTGTATTGAACCGTCTTTTAGGCATTTGCGTGTGCTTGTGCTGGCCTAGGTGCTCTCTAGCCTATCTTGCTGCAGGTGGTGCTTCTCTCAGTGGGCTTCTCAGCAGCAGTATGCTGGGACTAGCTGGGAAGGCGCGTCAGATCCAGGGATGCAGGAAGTCTGGGGACAGGCTTGCCTGTCTGCCTTTAAGTTCCGCAGGTGTTTCTGGTGTGTGCTACAGTTTGAGCACTCTGGTACAGTGATAAGGGCAGGGACTTAGGGACTGAGAGGCTGGGGGTTCAAGCCAGTCCTACCGTTTTTGTGCAGTTGAACATAAGACAGTTTTCTTTCTTCTGTTATCTTTTAGGTGTATTTGTAGAAAATGTGTTGTATGGGATGTCAGTGATGTCTAAGAATGAAACGCCTGTCTGTCTCTTTTCTTTCTCTTTTGTGGCAAGGCTTTTCAGATACCTAATGTGTCACTGAGGGACTTCGAGAGTGCCCATTGATGGATGCTGCACATTGACGAGATTCTAGAACATCTTTTCTACTCCACACCTGCTCACTTCTGGAATAGTGGTTTTGGGAACACATTTTGGGAATGCTGGCCTTACCTGTCTAAAGATGATCTAAGGATGCTGTGAGCCTTGAGGATTTATGACTGTAGAAATCAGTGAGAAATTCCAAAACTTTAGATACAGATTAAGTTAGAAACAATGCTAGCACAGAAACTTGAGATATTGAGAAGTTACTAAACATTGAAGACCGAAAGGTTATATTTTTAAAAAGTTTTTTTTTTTTTAAATGTATTTGGTACAGGGTCTTACTACACAGCTCAGACTCAGTGATCCTCCTGTTTTCATCTGCCTCAGCCCTGGGATTACAGGTATGTGCCACCATGCCCCGTCTAGAAGTGTGCTGTTTTTTAGGAAGAAAGTGGCATATTACAGGTGAGGTAGGGGAAGCTGAAGCAAGGAAAATGTCACTTGCTAGGTGTACTGGAGACCTTGCAGGAATGGGTGGCACATTTAAATCAGGTAATTTGAGATTTTAGTAAGGGAACTATTTATAGAGTGTATGGGCAGGGCTTCAGAAAAGAAGCTGTGGTGACGCAGGACTTGATTTCCCTCTGTCCCAGTATATATACGAACATCACATTCAATCAAATAATTCCAAGGATAGAATGTGTTATTTCATGCATTGTGGAAGAAAAGAGCTCTCAGAGGCAGAGCAAATTATCCTAGTGGAACACTGTGTTCTGCCTTTTGCTTTAGGAGAAGCTCTTGCTTCTCTGCTTCTGTCATTCTCTGTGGCGAGGCTGAAGCACTGCTTTCAGGAGCTCCTATTCTGACGTAGGTATTTGACACTGGGTGCTGAATAGACTGGAGAAATAGCACTTCACGCAAGTACAAAAATTAACAACAGAAGTATACAGTTCACACTTCCAGGAAAGAGACGAAGATTGTAAACATGCAGTTCCACAGGTAGCTGAATTGGGGCTGTGCAGATTCGTCACCTATCCTTTCATGCGATCTGCTCATTCCCAAACATCTGTTTAGAGAAGATGAAAGCTTTTGGAAGGACGAAGGGGCTTATGAGGGTGGGAAAACTCCCCAGATACGTGTTACAGCCTGTGATGCTGGACAGTGGAGTAGAACGAAAGGGAGCTCTGCTCAGGGCGCTTTAGCCAAATGTAAATGGGTGTGAGTGGACAAGCAGTTAGCAAAACAGGCCACTGGAGGACCTGAGGGTGCCTCTGAGGCCTAGTTTTTATGTCTGGGCCATACTGGTCCAATGAAGTCTCTTTAGCCTACGTCTCTGTTAAGAGATACCACATTTTCCAAGAATTGATTTTACTCTAGGAACTTTAGAGTGATTTGTCTTAAACCCTAAAAAAAATGTAAAAGTCATCTTCCTGTGGGAATTTCTTTCCCCCAAATCAGTTTTGAGTTTGAATTGGTTGTTAATGCTCAGTTACAATATTTCTTATGGTTAGGTACTTTCTATTCAAAAGAATAAAAACATCTCTCAAATACTGTGCACAAGACCTGCCTTTGGAAACATCTGGTAAAAATAACAAGTTCCTTGGAAAACTGTGATTCTCAGATGGACCCCCACTGCTGGGTTAGCAGGGAGTCTCTGGAGTAAATCTTTATTTCCTGTTGCTTCCACACAGCAGGTCCTTCATGAAAGTATTTTGCTTGTTTCCTCAGGCAGCAGGGAGCCTTGCAGTGCAAGCACAGGCTGAGGCCCAGATAGGAACAGGGATGCTGCCTGCCCAGGAGCCCCTCAGGGTGCAAGGAGAGCCAGTGTGGGCCTTGTGGCTCGGAGGCAGCCAGCTCCCTGCCCTAGAATGCTGAGTATTTCAGCTCTCCAGGCCTGAGCATGACTCCAGCTTGCTGGGGCTGGGGAGATGGCTCAGTGCAATAAGTGCTTCCCTGTCAAGCACAAGGACCTGAGTTCAGTCCCTGGTTCCGCCAAAAACAAAAAACACACACAAAAAAGATTCCAGCTTGCCACACCTCTCAAGATAGAGATGTTTTAGGATAATCTTAAATGTCATTTACCCCAACAACCTGCCTCAGACATATCATAAATTATCCTTCAGTAAAATGTCAATAGAAATGCTAGGAAAATGGAGAGTCTTAGTCAGTAGAGTTTTTGGTAATTTAACACTAATGGAAGCCCTAAATCCCCATACTTTTTCTGTCTCCGGATTCATTAAGGAAATTCATTATGAAATTATGGTTTTCTTAAAGCCATGCTTAAGGCTGATCTTGATGACTAAGGTCTTATGTTCATAGTGCTGTGTGTTAGGTTGGATAACCTAATACTGGATATTTCCAGTATTTGATTTTTGACTTCAAAAGGTATTTGAGGTGGCCTAACATGAGAATACAGAAAGTGTAGGAATTTTATTTATTTATATTTTTGGTACTTGAAATTGAACTCATGACCTTGTGCTTGCCAGGCAGGCACTGTGTTGCTGAGCTGTATCCCTGGCCTAAAAGTGTATGAATTTGAATTCAGTATTTTCTGACCTCAGAATATAGTATTAGAAAGTCTTCCCCCCCTTTTTACATTTATTACTTTAAAGTTGATATTTATCATCTTAAATTTGTACTTTTATTTTCTCTGAGGCTCTTTTATTTGTTGTACAGATTAGTTGGTTTCTTTTCCTTCTTAAAATGTATTTAGTACAGGATCTATAGGGTCTACAGGTCTTCCTATGTAGATCAGACTGGTAGTGATCCTCCTGTTTTTAGCCTCCCAAGGGCTGGGATTACAGGTGCGCACCATCACACCCAGTCTCAGTGGCTATCTCAGGGCACCTGGGAGGTGGGCTGGCATGGCAGTATCAAACCCCAGTCTCTGTATCTGCCTAAGCAAGCGCTTTAATCCATTGAGCTATCTGGCTGGCCTTAGTTGGTTTTATTTTGGCAGATTTGTACAATAGTATGTTTTGATTGTTTTCAACTCCTGTTCCCTTCTTCTCCCTTCCTGCCTGAAGTTACTCTTTTTTAAAATAAATCTGGTATGCACCTTTCTTGCCATTTAGTTCTTTCTAATGAATATGGGTAGTTCACAGTTCTGGCTGTAGAATTTGCATTGTTGCTCGCGCTAAATTTCTGCCACGTTGGCACCATGGTGGCAGCGCTACAAGTGCATGTACAAGTGTGGCAGCAGATCTAATCAGTTCTGTTTCGTGTGCGCAGGCTTCTGCAGATAAATCTGTCAGCCTGGATTTTGTGGTTTTTCAGTCTGTTATGACTTATGTTTATTTTTATTTATAATGCTTACTGACTTGGTTTATTCATTTATGAATTTCTGAAACATTGGAATGTGGGGAGAATATGAAGAGATGGAAAATTTGAACTTAGGGCTGTCCTAATAAGTGGGGTATGAGGTTTAATACAGAATCATTGTTGTCAATGCCCAAAGTAATGGTCTTTAAGTACCTTTTAGCCTACGTAAAGATAAGCTGCTTGAAGGATGTTAGTATGTTGCATTGCATGATGCTTTTTATTCTTTAAAAGTTGGACTTCTAAATGAGTCAGCATATTCATTATCTGGAATGTCCATCAATTCTTTGTGAATGGCAGTTGTTTGTGTGTAGAAGAAATTCCTGAGTGAGAGCATGTTTCTGAATATTACTTGGATTTTTATGTAAATGAAGTTGCCAACGTCTTATGGTCTCTTTGTGACAGTGAGCAAAGAGCTTTGCTGCTTCCTCTCAAGCATTGCATCCTCACCACGCTCTGTTGGATGGAAGTGTGGGGCTGGTCCACTGTGTTGTGACCAGAGCTGCATGCTTGGGGGAAGAAGTGTGGAACCGGAGGGTGGAAGCTGTTGCTTCATTTCTGTCTAGGTCCTACCTCACTCTCACGGTGAAGGTGGGCTTTTCCTTTCCTGTCTGGATTGATTTTTCATTTATCTAATGAAGGTGTTAAACAGCACTATTTCTAAGATCTCCTACATGAGAATAAACCCAGCAGTAATTTTTATTGAATGTTTTTCACCATGAAATGTACTGGGATAGTTTCTAGGAAGTGTGAATTTCTCAATCCTGGGAATTTCAGAGGTTCCCTCTTAGAAATATTAAACCATCTTCATGTGAAAGAAGGAACACGGTGAGTCCTGTGAGTCCTGTGAGGAACAGGGTGAGTCCTTGAAGGGAGCATACTCACAGACAGCCACACATGCTGTGAGGAAGAGTACCCCATGTAATGGGCTGAACCAGAAGTGTCCTAAGAGCAGCTGCTATCTCTCAGACCCTGCTGCCACTCCAGGTGTCTTTAAGGGCTTCACCTGCATCACCCTCATCAAGCCTTGTAGCCACTGCTGAAAGTGCATGCTGTGTATCCCATTCTGTAGGGGAAGAAAAGGTAGTCATTTGCCCAAGGTCACAGAGCTAGTAAGAGGCAGAGCTGTTCTCTGAAGATAAGCTCGCACTGTCAGTCATGGTGTCTCTGATGGATGGTGAAGGCATGGACAGGAAGAAGTATGGCTGGAGAGGAGCTGTGGCCCTCGCGGTACATCTCTGGAATCACAAAACATGGGTTTTTTTCTTATTGTGGATACCATCTCTGCGTTATCTGAGAAATTATTTCTGATTTCATATTTTTTCTAGAGCCTCATTCAATTGCTTTGTTGTTACCACTTCAGAAGGCCAGGTAGGTGGGTGGCTTTTGGATTGTTCTACCGCATTGCCCCCTGGGTTTTCCCTTGGTAAACTGAATGTCTGGGATTCCATCTTGTTTAAGTACCAACTCTTTCTTTCTAGTTTAATTCCTGGGGTGATGCTTGTAAGTTGCGAATAGTGAGTCACTTTATTGGTAGTATTTAGAATCCTTAGGAAATGACTACTCAGGGATGTCTTGCAGGTATAGCTGTTTTTGGGGTTTTGAGTCTGTTTCAAGATCATATGTCTTCAATTTGTTGGGGTTGAGTAATTGCTGCTGGTTTGGCCCAGCCCCTGGTTCTTGCCACAGTATTTTCTATGGCCCTTCTTCAATTTTAGTCTTGGAATACCAGGAAGAACAGCTGTTGAGAACAGTTATGTTACCTTTGGCCATAGTGATACCATTAACAATGACTGTAGCATCGAACACAGCTTTGTAAATGAGAAATTGAGCTAAGTATTAATTTACCACCTTTAATCATATGATTTATGGTTAAATCATAGCTGCAGATTTGTGGTTATAGAACAAAATCTAAAACCAGAACATTATATGCAGCATATAAGTCCTTAATAGGTCAATTTTGCCCTCAGGGGTTAAAATTTAAAATGGGTTAGGGAGAAAATAGAGAAGTAGGAGAAGAGGAAGAGATTATAATCACTAAGAAGATAACAATGTAAAATGTATTAACTACTGAAAATGTCCTATTAATCAGCTTTGAAAATAGAAGAAGAGATTAGAATTAAGGCTAGAGGACAAAGAAGACTGGAGAGAAAGAGGAGGAAGAGATAAAAAGAAGAACAGAACAGAATGACAACCACAAAGAGGCTAGAGACATGATTCACACTCATATAAAAACAAGATCAAATAATGGAAAAGAAAACAAAAACAAAACTTCCACCACCACAAAACAGAGAGAGAGAGAGAGAGAAGAGAGAGAGAGAGTCAATTTCTAGAGTCCCAATCTGCTACCCTAGGAGGCCAGCAATAGATTTTTGGAGAGGAAGTAGATAATATCATTGAGCCTGCACCTTCTGGCCAAGACCAGACTCATTTGCACACCTTCCATGGGCCTGAGCCCAGCTGGGAACCACTAGATGGACCTGCAGCCACTCTTCGAGTCCTGAGTTCAGCTGGCCCCTCTCCAAGGTGACTCCTGGCCAGTCACAGTCTCATGCAGAATGACTGAGCCCTCAGCCCTCACTGCCACCTAGCGCAGTCCTTCACGACCACTGTTCACTTCCATGCTGCATCTCTCTGTGGAGGCGTCTGAGGTCACCAGCACTCACCACATGCAAGTCTGCAGCTCTCCTCTTGCATGATGAGACCTGTCTTGGAGCAGGAACAGCAGGCTGTCTCCTCTGTCTTTGTTAAGTTTTTTCACTCTTTCCATTGGTCCAGCGCACCCATTTCCCCACCTTGTTTTCCTCCAGTTGCTATAGTTCAGCGATGACAGCTCTCAGAGAAACTCTTTCTCTGCTGCTCGCCCCTCCGCCATCTTGGTCCTCCCTCCAGTCCTCTCCCTAAAGAAAAGCACAGACTTGTCAAGGGTTAGCAATGGAAAGACAAGGAGACATTTGAGTCCAGGGGCCACCCATGGGCCTGTTCGTGGAGTGTTCTCTGAACTTGATTCCCTGTTACTGCTTTGCTGGGCTCTGCAGAATACTGCCCCTCTGTTAAAACTTGGGCCGAAGATTAGACAAAAACCTCTTGTCCTTCTCCTCCAGAACTCCTGCCAATGGTAAAAAGAACCTTGTATTTATTGGAACTTAGGCTATCTCTGCCATTTGAGTTGACAAAAGCTAAGTCAAGGGAGTAAACTGTTGGGTTCAAGTAGCCCCTTAGGATTTGGAAGGTGACTGTAATGATGGACCAGTGAAAAGATGTTTCATTTTTTCCCTCCATATTTCCCAAAATTTGTTTCACTTTTAATATTTGTATTTGCTGAGCCAAAAATTTCCAGTTTTCTAACTTGTGCTGTGAAAGGTTCCGAGGGGCTGGTGTGAAACAGCCTCAGTTCCCTTCCTGGGGTTACTTGTAGCTGCCCATTGACCCCAGCATGCGCTTCTGTCTCCTGTCACTCACAGCAGCTGATAGTGGATGATGTCCAGGCTTCATACGGCTTTTTAGAAAATCTGCTGTCTTGCTTTTAAGCACACTGTGCCTTGGACAGTGGGCCTCGTAAGGGCACTGATAAGGCTGAGCATGGCCTACAGCACCAGTCAGGTACCCTGTAAGCACTGTGTGAATTTGTTGAATGACTTTTAAAGGGCATGCCCCAAATCACCATACAGCAAGTGTAATGGACAGGTGTTTTCAAACGAATATGGGTAGAGGGAAGAAAAACAAAAAGCAAGGTGGTAATGTAGTACGAGGATAGTCTTAGGAAACCTGGAACTTAAGATTAGGTAGACAGAGTTTTTACCAGATGACTTTACCAATTACTGTTAGTGTGACCTTGGAGAAGACACTGATACACTGCCTCCTTTCGAAATAGGTGGTGACAGTGCTTACATCAAAAAGTTACTAGAGGGGCCAGGGAGATGGCTCAGTGGAATAAGTGCTT
>PVKA01030198.1:5431-27454 GCA_004027165.1 Ctenomys sociabilis
TTTTTTTTTTTTTTTTTTTTTTTTTTTTTTTTTTTTTTTTTTTTTTTTTTTTTTTTTTGAGGAACCAGGGATTGAACTCTGGCCCTTGTGCTTGCCAGGGAAGCACTTATTCCACTGAGCCATCTCCCCGGCCCTAATATTTTATTTTTTTAAATTTATTTTTTGTATTTTAGGGAAGGGTCAGATTCATGGTGATCCTCCTGTTTATAGCCTCCTAAGAGCTGGGATTACAGGCACGTGCCACCATGCTCAGTCTCCATTGCCATCTCAGGGCACCTTGGGGGCGGGGCCAGCAGGGCAGTTCAGGGGATTGAATCCCTGGCCCTTGTGCCTTGCTTGTAGGTGCTTTAATCCACTGAGCTATTTGGCCAACCCCTGTTTTACTATTGAGATAGCTATTGTGTTTACTTGTTCAAAAGTGTGGTTCAAATTCTGAATTTTTTGTGTATATTTTTGTCTATTTGATCTATTTGTGACAGGGACTATTTGAGATCTCACACTGTAATTGTGTTAATATTATTTTATGAAGTTGGGTGTGACTGAGTTTGGTGGTTTGGTGTATATATGTTAGAAATTGTTAGCTCTTCCTGTTGGATTATCCCGTCATCAAAAATGACCTTCTTTACCTTTTCTGATGAGTTTTGGCTTGAAGTCCACTTGTCTAAAGCTAAGATAGCTACTTGTTGTTTTGGGGTTTCTGTTGCATAGAATATTGCTTTTTACCCTTTGATTTTTATTTTTATTTATTTATTATTATTATTTTTTTGTCTTCTTGAGGCAGGGTCTCACTATGCAGCTCAGGCTGGCCTTAAGCTCACTTTGTAGGTCAGGCTGGTCTCGAACTCACAACAATCCTCCTGCCTCAGCCTCCCGAGTGCTGGGATTACCCTTTGATTTTTAGTTAGGAGTTTCTTTTTGGGTTTAGTGTGTTTCTTACATATAGCATACTGTTGGATTTTTGTTTATTGCCAATATTTGCCTTTTGATGGGGGAGCTGAGAACATTTACTTTGAGAGCTACTGATAGGTGTTGACTTATTCCTGTCATTGCATAATTTTCCTGTTTCTGATTCCTTCATTTCCCTCTGCTTAATTACTTGCTCTCTTTGGTATATTAATTCTACTATATTAATTCTTTTCTGATCATGGCTATTTGGGGTTCTATATACTACACTTAATCTGTATGGTAAATTATTTCCCCATATTAGGAAAGTTTTCTGCTTAAAAATTTTCTTTTGTTTTTCTTGAGATGGGATTTCACTATGCAATTCACTCTGTAGCCCAGGCTGACCTCAAACTCACAGCAACCCTCCTGCTTCAGCCTCTCAAGTGCTGGGATTATAGGCATGCACCACCATGTGTGGCTCTGTTCAGAAGTTAATATATATATATATATATATATATATATATATATATATATATATATTACCATTTGTGTTGTCTTCTGATTTTTTTTACTAATTCCAATTAATCTAAAATTAGTCTTCAGTGCATCATCATGCAGCTCTCTTGGGTCCATTTTCTTTTTCTTTTTTCATCTATAATTTTATTGAAGAACAAATAGCAATGAGACAGTTTCAAATCAAATTATTAGAACAGATTCAATAATTAATACATTGCATATTGTTTTCTTAGTGGCCATTTGGTGTCCAAGGTGCAGACATGGTATTCTATTTACAAACACCGTTAGCGCAGATGCCTGTATTCATTGAATTAAGAGAATGTAGCTGTATACCTATCTTTTTTTAAAAAAATGAATTATAGTACAGTTTCAATAATTAATACTTTTTACATTGTTATCTTCCTAGTGGTCATCCACAGAACAAGGAGCAGCCAGGATATCCTGTCCAAACACTAGTAGTGCAAATCTTTCTTCTCATAGAATTATGCAAAAGTAGCTGCATATTTATCCTAATTGTTTTGTATATACAAATACAGAATGGTCCTTCCTTTGTATCCCCTGTTTTTGTTTAGTCCTGCCAGAGATGGGTAGTCTATTGTCATTCAATTATTATAGGTGCTTGAATTCGGTGAAACACTCCAACACAGTCTAGCAGTCCACAATAGTAGCGGGTTATCCGAAGAAGTTGTTGACTAGAGCCATTTACAGCTCAACATATTGTTATGGCTGTACTTCATATACCTCGTTTTTATACTTGTCTGCTGGATGGTTAAGACTGAGATAAAGCAAGACCTATATAACAAAAGATGTAACTTTTGTATCTGATGATGCCAGTCAAGTCCCCTCAGGGTTTATCCTGTAACCCCGCACCTCACTTTGTAGATACTTTGTCAGTGTCAGCCATGTGGATGAGTCACGGCCATTGCTTGACCAGTTTGCTCTCTGTGAAAGCCTGAGAGAATGTTTTCTCTCCATGTGACTCTCCTTAGGTACACTATAGATCATCGATCGCATTCCTCTATGGCTCCATAATCTCCTTGATCAGAATATTTGGGGCACAACTGAGTTCCACAATGTTACAGTACAGGTTCTCCTATGTCCTGAGTCTTCACTGACCTTGAAAGTCTAGGGCCAAAATGTTGACTGACCTTCCAGTCCTTCCATTTCTCCAATTTTTGATGTGCAATCTTAGGTTGTTCACCATCCAGAAGAGAAGATTATCATTACCCTGCAACATATGCAGTTTAGTTTACCCTAAATATCTGTCTAAATATAAAACATCTTAGGCATAACGTGAAACAGATATTTTCTATCAAGTATTGATGTATTGATCTTGGGTCCATTTTCATATCCTCTTGTTTTTAATTTCTGACAACATCCCTATCTATCTTTTAGTTCTGATAACACTCTTGTTCTCATGTTGACCACTTTTGCTGCCTATACTTTAAATAGAATATATATATATATATATATATATATATATATATATATATATAGTATTTTAGTACAGGGTCTACAGGGTCTCACTACATAAATCAGACTCAGTGATTCGCCTGTGTTCAGCCTCCCAAGAACTGGGATTGCAGGCGCACGCCACCACGCTCAGTCTCAGTTGCTGTCTCAATGCACCCTGGGAGCAGGGGTGGCACAGCATGTCTGGGGTTGAACCCGGCTGCTACAACTGCCTAAGCAGGTGCTTTAGTCCCCTGGGCTACTCGGCTCGCCCACAATAGAAGTTTTAATTGCCTGAATTTCTGTTATCTTTTCATGGGCTGTAACGCTTTGCTAAATACATCATTCAAGGTTTCTGTTTTATATAGGGTCTCACTATGTAGTTCAGGTTGGCATTAAACTCACTATGTAGCCTGAGCTGTCCTCTAACTTGCAGCAATCCTCCTATCTCAGCCTCCCCAGACAAGTGCCACCATGCCCGGCATGGCGTTGAAGCTTTGCATCATTTTTTCCCAGTAGCTCGTTATTAGTGTCTTTTGTAAACTTGGTAATTGTCGTATTAGGTCCATTACTTGTTTCATTATATGTGTTCTGGTTTGTCAAGAACCTTATTGATCCATTTTATCTTTCCTATTATCCTTTTGAATAATTCAGTTGTGTACCTTTTGATTTCCTCCTCCTCAATGCCCCATGGATGAGCTTTGGGGGAGTTTGAAGTTTCTGGAGGCATTTTGTTGCCTTATATTCTCTGTCTCTCTCTGTTTCTCTCTGTCCCTCTCTGTCTCTCTGGTTAATGGAGTTTGCAGATTGATAGTGGAAGCTTTGTTGCTACGTGGAGACCTATTTATGTCATGTCTGCTTTTCAGTGATGCACTCAAGGTGTGATTACTATAGGCCTTTCCATTCCTAAACCCAACTACATCCATTAATTTGGGAGGCTGCAATAAAATTGCCTCAGTACTCTGTTCTCTGAGAATGGACTGCAGGATTTTTTATTTTTATTTTTAAAATTATTTATTTATTTGTTTGTTTATTTGGTACAGGGTCTTGCTACACAGGTCCTGCTCATAGTCATCCTCCTGTCTCAGCCTCCCTAGCGTGTGTGCTACCATGCCCGGTTTTGGTGGTGTGAGTGTGAGGCTCTCATGGCACAGGGGATTTGAACCCCAGGTCCTTGCACTTGCCAGTGCTTAGACCACCAAGTTATCTCCCTGGCCCTGCAGTTTTTTTTTTTTTTGTTTTTTGTGTGTGTGTGTGTGTGTGTGTGTGTGTGTGTGTGTGACCTTGTGCTTGCCAGGCAAGTGCTTATTCTACTAAACTGTCTCCCCAGAACCTGCAGGGTTTTTTTTTTTTTGGTGGAACCAGGGATTGAACTCAGACCCTTGCACTTGCCAGGGAAGCGTTTATTCCACTGAGCCATCTCCCTGGCCCAGCTGCAGTATTGTTAATGATACAAAGGAAACCAGATATTGTCATTAAGAAAAACTGTAAGGTTTTCCTACTTTGAGTGCATTCATAGGATTTTTCTCTACAGTGTAGCTTTTGATGCTGAATAGAGAGGGAACTCTGCCCTTAATAAGGGCCTCTCCACATTTTCTCTTTCCTTCTTTCTTTCTTTCTTTCTTTCTTTCTTTCTTTCTTTCTTTCTTTCTTTCTTTCTTTCTTTCTTTCTTTCTTTCTTTCTTTCTGTACATATTTGGTTGTTTCAGGGTCTCACTACGCAGCTTGGACTCATGGTGATCCTCCTGCTTTCAGCCTCCCCAGCACTGGGATTACAGGTGTGCACCACCATGCCAGACTCTGGCCAGCTCAGCCTGCCCTGGGAGTGGGGCTGGTGCGGCATGTGGTGCTGGGGATTGAACCGAGGTCCCTTAGGTCCCTTGCCTAAGCTTGCCTACGCAGGTGCTTTAGTCCACTGAGCTATTTCACCGGCCTCACATTCACTTCATTTATGTGGTTTCTTCCCAGTGTAATTTTATGGTGGGTGACGAGTTGTGATGTCTGAATGCTTTTCCACAGTCATTGATTTCATGAAGTTTTCTCCACTGGGAATTCAGTGAATTAGAGCTGAGTTTTTTTTTTTTTTTTTTTTTTTTTTTTTTTTTTCCCGGAACTGGGGATTTAATTCAGGCCCTTGCGCTTGCCAGGGAAGTGCTTATTCCACTGAGCCATCCCCCCGGCCCCTTAGAGCTGAGTTTTGATCTGCTTTTCTACATAACTACATACATATGGCTTCCTTCAACTATGAATCCTCTGGTGAAGGGCAAGATTTCTCATTATCTCTGAAAGCTTTTGCACATTGATTATGTTGACAGGGATTCTCCTCAGTATGAATTTGCTGATGCCAAATGAGATTTCAGCTCTGACTGAAGCCTTTGCCTAGCCACTAGGTTTCTTTCCAGAGTGAATTTTTTGTTGTACAACTGGGCTTGAACACCTGCTCAAAAATTTTACAGTTGTTATACTTGGAGATTCTCTTTACGATGTAGATTTTTGGCCTTTGAGGAAGTCCCATGCTCTGTTTGGAGCCCTGGCTACATGCCATTTATGTTTTTCTAATTTTTTTTTGGCGGAACTGGGGATTGAACTCAGGCCCTTGCACTTGCTAGGGAAGCACTTATTCCACTGAGCCATCTCCTTGGCTCTCATTTACGTTTTATATGTTTATATGTTTAATATACATATCAACACACACTGGACAATATTGTCACGTATAAAAGTAACCTTGAACTTCTTAAGTCCAATCAAGCTTAACAGGATCAAAGTTCAGAGGGAATAGGAATAGGATTATAACCAGGATAGAGAACCCAGTCAACTGTATGAACCCTCAGTGAAGAAACATGAAGCCGCAGTTCAGAAAAAGTGAAGTCAGTGAGTAAAACCATCCCTGAATCAAGGAGAAGTTGCTTGACTCTACTGATGGGTGTATTCTGACCTTTGGAAGATACTTCCTTCTAAGACTAGATCTACTAAAAGATGGAGCTAAAGGACATTTGCATTAATATCACTCTGATAATTTCTGTGTTTTGTTTTCAGGTTCACCAAACAAATTAGCTTTGTCAAAAGATTTTTTTGGAGAAAAAGTATTTTTATAGTCCACTCAGTTTCTGATCCATTTGTCAGTAATTTTTTCCTGTTTCTTTTACATTATTTTCTTGTGATTTCTTTTGAGACACTATTCTTTAGGTCTCACTATTTCCTGGGTGAACTTTTGTCCTTTTGAGACAGGGTCTTACTATGCAGTTTAGGCTGGTCTTGAACTCAGTTTGTAGCCCAAGCTGGTCTTGAATTCACAGCGATCTTCTTGTTTCAGTCTCCCCAGTGCTGGGATTACAAGTTTGTGCCATCATGCCTGGCTTATAAACATTTTTTCTTTCTTTTTGTGTTTAGAACAGGGTCTGCAGGGTGTCATGACATAGATTGGACTGGTAGTGATCCTCCTGTGTTCAACCTCCCAAGAGCTGGGATTACAGGTGTGCTCCACCATTCCCAGTCTCAATCACTGTCTCAGCACACCCTGGGGGTGCGGCCGGCAAGGCACTTTGGGGATTGAACCCCAGCCACTGTGCTGTGTCTAAGCAGGCACGTTAGTCTGCTGAGCCATCCGGCTGGCCCCTCTAAACATTATTTTTTGTCTTTTTGAGACAGGGTCTCACCATGCAGTTCAGGCTAGCCTTAAACTCACTTTGTAGCTCAGGCTGGTCTCGAACTCACAACAATCCTCCTGCCTCAGCCTCCCGAGTGCAGGGATTACAGGCATGTGCCACCACGCCCGGCTCCTCTAAACATTTTTGTAAACATTTTTTTTTCTAGTACTGGGGATTGAACCCAGGATCTCCACACTAAACTACATCCCCAAACCTTTTATTTATTCTTTTTCTTTTTCAAATCTTGAGACAAAGTCTCATAAACTTATGGTCTTCCTGCCTCGGATTCTCAAGATTATAGGCATGTGATAGTGTGGCCAGGCAATGAAAATAATGTTTTAAAACATAGAATGAACAGGAATAAAAAGAACACTTTTTGTTTAAAAAGTTGGAGACAAATGCAATCAATACCTGCAGGTTCCTTAAATGACCCTGTTTATCTGTAGAAATATCAGCACTGCAAATAGATAAAAGAGTTAGAAATAGACCGAGCATGGGAGCACATGCCTGTAATCTCAGCGTTTGGGAATCTTAAGGCAGGAGGTGCTGTGAGTTTGAGGCCAGCCTGGGCTACAAAGTGGTTCAAGGTCAGCCTGAATTGCACAGTGTAACTGTTTCACAGAGAGAGAGAGAGAGAGAGAGAGAGAGAGAGAGAGAGAGAGAGAGAGAGAGAGAGAGAGAGAGAGAGAGAGAGAGAAGGAAAGGAAAGGAAAGGAAAGGAAGGGAAAGGAAAAAAGAACAGGAAGAGCTAGAAATAGATTTTGTGAGGGCTGAGGAGATAGCTAGGTAGTCTGAGCATCTGCCTGGAAAGCACAAGCACCAGGGTTCAATCCCCGGTACTACATGCCATGCCAGGCCTTAGAAGACCAAGCAGCCCATGCTGGCTGCCAAAACCTGGCATCCTGGTGCATGCCTGTAATCCCAGGACTGGGAAGAGGATCACTAGGAGTCCGAGCTGCATAGTGAAACCCTGTACCAAATAATAAATAAATAAATAAATAAATAGATAAATTCATTTTAAAAATTAAAACAAAGAAATAGATTTTGTGGAATACATTCCCAATTCCTTTTTAAATATGAAATTAGACTACTAGAACGTTCCAGCTAGCTATGCATATGTTTTGATCAGAATCTGGAAAAACTCAAAAATTTTAAGTATCTTTACTTTTTATTTATTTATTTATTTTTTATGTTTTGGCAGAACCAGGGATTGAACTTAAACCCTTATGCTTGCCAGGGAAGCACTTATTCTACTAAGCCATCTCCCCAGCCCCTTTTTAATTTTTAATTTAAGGATATTATGGGTAGCTATTTGGAAATCTCTTTGCTTCCCAAATAGATTTAAAGATGATAGGGCCAGGATATAGCTCAGCAGCATAAGCACCTGCCTGGCAAGTGCAGGGTCCTGAGTTTGATTCCTGGTACAATAAATAAATTAATTAATTAATTAAAAAAATAAAAGCTGGATGTGGCGGTGCACTCCTGTAATTCCAGTACTTGAGGGACTGAGGCAGGAGGAGGATCACTGTGAGTTCAAGACCAGCCTGGGCTACAAAGTGAGCTCAAAGTTAGCCTGAATTGCGTAGTGAGATGAGACTTGGCAAGTTTTGCCACTTGTTAGAGCGAAGTCCTGCTTGAAGACTCCTTTTTATTTTCCAAATTTCTTTTAGTGTGAAGCTTCTTATTGTTTCAGAAAAGCTGTGGGTCCACTGAAGGCCTTCCCAAAATGGCTACACACAAAGGGTTTCTCTCCGCTGTGGCTTCTCTGCTGACTAATAAGATGTGATTTCTGATTAAAGGCCTTCTCTCATTCAGGGTATTGGTAGGGTTTCTCTCCAGTATGAACACAATGGTACTTAATAAGATTTGAGCCGCCCCTAAAAGATTTTCTACATTTATTGCACACATAAGGTTTTTTGTCTAATATGGACTCCCCGATGTCTCATTGGGTCTAAAGTCTGGCGGATAGTTTCCCTATATTCTTTACACTCACGTGGTTTCTCTCCTTTAGGAGTCACCTGATGTTTGACAAGGTTGAACCTGCTTTTGAAACTTTTCCTTGCAGAAAACACCAAACATGGAAAGAAATGGCAACAAGGTCTGGAGGCAGTTTATTATGCTTGTAATAAATTGGGCTTGTCTGGAATCTCTCCTAAAGAGTCAGAGCCCAGCCTGGTAGGGTTTTGGGGCTTTTATATGAAAGCAAGCAGGGAGGTATAAAGGCAGATTTCGCACATAGTGATAGGAGGGTTAGGTGACATATGGATGGCTTCCCTCCGCTACGGATTCTCTGGTGTAGAACAAGATTGGAGCTTTACTTTAAGGCCTTCCCATGCTCTTTACATGCACAGGGACTCTTACTACTATGAATTCTCTTATATCTAACTAAGTTAGAGCTCTGTTTGAAATCTTTTCCACATTCATGACATATGTAAGGTTTTCTTCCTGTAAGAATTCTCTGCTGTATAGTAAGAGTTGGACTTTGATTAGTTTTTTCCACATTCATTGCACGTATGTGGTTTCTTTCCTGTATAAATTCTCTGATGTATAATTACATTGGAGCTCTGGCTAAAGGTTTTTCCATATCACATTTATAGGTCTTATTTATGTTATAAATATCTTCATGTTCAGTCAATCTGACTTCTGTTTGAAGCTTTGGGCACAAACCTCATATCTAGGAGATCTTTCTCCTGCAGAAAATATTTTTTCTATTTCACGACATCCGGGCCCCTGGCCTTAATGGCCTTCTTAGGGATGAGATTCACTTTTTGATACCACTCTCTTGGGAAAGGAGACATCTCATTGCATCCTCTAAGGAGCTTATCCAATTCCTCAACATTCTGTCCTCAGGATCACTGGTTTCAACTAACTTGTGTTCCTGGGAGATCTGCTATTAGAGATTTTTTTGGTGGTGGCCCTCACTGAATCATTTTCTTTAGCAATTTCCATCTTGACTTCCATTCTTTCATCTTTTTCCTGATTTCACAATCTGAAATAAGAAGCACATTATTTCATAATTCTTAAAAAACAAATGTCACCTCTTACCTATACTGGGAAGCATAGGAAGGAAGAATGAAAGAACTCCCCACCATAACTGAGATTCAGACTTACTAGAGAGACTGTGGCTATCACAAGAACACACATCCTGTTAGTGGAGAAAAGAACTGTGAAGATGCAGCTGGAGCAGGTGTGGGGTGAAAGCCTGAGAGGTGATGGAAACTCAGTACAGGAGGCTGACATGCTGGAGCTAGTCCACAGAAAGGGTTCTGTCTGATGAGGAAGAACTTTGGAAAGATACAGAGGACAGCATGGCTCCACAAATGTGGAGGACCACCTGGACACCTGGAAAGAATAGTTAGCTCCATTTTGGCTCAACCTGGCCCTATTTATATGTACTGAGCTGGCTAGGACTTTGCCTTGTCGCTTCAATAGGCTTTCAGCAATGCTCACCAGTCCAGCCAAGGTGCTAATGTGTAGTCTTTGAAGCGAGACCCCACCCCCATACCTCCCCTGAAAAACTTGTGTGAGCAGGTGGTGGGGGTAGGTAGGTGAGTGGGGGGTAGGGCTGGAGAGCCATGCTAGGTGCTAGATACTGGGATGAGCCTCGACATAAAAAGCTATGACTTCTCAGGACATAAAAGGTCACATATCAGAGCTGAAGCACCAACCTCAAAGCATTAGATACTATCTCAATTGTTACTAAGATGATTCTGCACATCCTTCTCTCCGCACATCGCAGAACTGATTTCAAGCCCCCACCTAACCCAGCTCACAGCACTCACCTACTTCCTGCTATTTTCACAGTCACTCATCCCAAGCCATTCCCTTCTTCACAAATCAATAAAACCTGATTAAAAAAAAAAAACATAAATGAATAAAACCTGGGTCAAGGCTTTTGTTTGGTTAACCATCTTACTAGCTGGACTTAGGATCCCCTTGGCTCCCCACAACTACAAATATGCCTTTGAGCTTCTATTCTCACCATGGTAGACTGGAATTAACTAGCTGGGATTGCAATAACTTTTCCGTGGGATTACAAATATAAATTTCTCAGACTGCAATGAGGACCAGGATGGGTTTGCTATACATAGGAAGGAGCCCACTAAGGTAAGTATTGCAAAGGTTCCTAAAAGTTGATCTGATGGTAGCCACACCAATAAATAAGTAAAATAAAAATAGAATAGCATCCTGGGTCTAGGAAGAAGTTCTGTTCTCATCCTTGGACCATGCATTGTCTCTCCAGCATCCTTTATTCACAAGGTCTAAATCTTGTACCAGTTGGCAAAGAAGAAACGTTTACAGGGTAGAATGGGAAGGCAGATTAGGATACAGCCACATCCAGACACTGCTCTTAACAGACTAGAGCAGGGCTTGAGGCCAGTTGACTCCTAGACCTTTCTGCTGATGGCAGTTATCTGTAGCTCCAATATTTCTTTGTCACAAGTCTCTCCTGTTTCAGCTATAAGAAGGCAAGTGCAAGGGCCTGAGTTCAATCCCCAGTTGGGCAAAAAAAAAAAAAAAAAAAAAAAGAAAAGAAAAAGAAAGAAAGAAAGTGGAGTGGCTAGTGGTTTTGAAGGACACTTTTAGCTAAGGAATTGATTTTATTGCTTTTGTTTCATGAGACAAAATCTGTCTGTATAATTCAGGCTGCCCTCTGAACTCACTATGTAGTCCAGGCTAGCCTCAGACTTGTGGCAATCCTTCTGCCTTAGCCTCCCGAGTGCTGGGATTACAGGTGTGTGCCACCACACCTGGCTTTAGCTAAGGACTTTAAAGATTCTTGATGAGCTTTTACAGCTTCCACTGTAGCTTTCTAGCGTCAATGAACCATAAATGTAATCAGTTACAGCTGTATGGGTCAGCTACATTGATTGGAGCATCCTTTATATAGCTAGGCTTTATCACTGCAGAACTTTTTATACATCTTTCGGTTAAACTTTTTCTACTGGGTCCTTAAGATATTTTAAAGTAATTTTTATTAATAAGAATATTAATAGAGAAGTTAAATTTGTTCATATGCCCATTGTTTAAATTACCAGTATAGTTTTTGTTTATGGTTGACTATTGACTGATATACATACCGAATATTATCATTTTAGAGCTGGGCGTGGTGGCACAGGCCTGTAATCCCAGCCCTTGGGAGGCTGAGGCAGGAGGATTGTTGTGAGTTCGAGACCAGCCTGAGCTACAAAGTGAGTTTAAGGCCAGCCTGAACTGCATAGTGAGACCCTGTCTCAAAAAGACAAAAAAAAAAAAAAAAAAAAAAAAAAAAAAAAAAAAAATTTAAAATAAAAAAAAAAAAAAAAAAAAAAAAAAAAAAAAAAAAAAAAAAAAAAAAAAAAAAAAAAAAAAAAAAAAAAAATTATCATTTTAGATTAGAACAAAGAAAAGATGATATATGCTAGATACCAACTGTGCTATAAATCTGTAATCTCAACTACTCAGGAAGATGAAGCAAGAGGACTACAGATTAGGAAGGCAATAGTAAGACTTTGTTTCAAAATAAAATTGAAAAAACAGAGCTGGTGGTGTAGCTGAAGGGTAGAATGATTGCCCAACATGCTTGGGAGGTCACTGGTCCAAATGTGTGTCACCTCTCTCTAAAAAAAGAACTAAGAATGGTGCTAGAAAAGAGAAACAAAAAGTTCTTTGGGAATGGTTCTAAAAGAACTCCTCTCTACAGGAATTATTAGGACAAATGTTTGACATGGAAACACTTTTGGCAAACTACTTACTCTGTAGTTTGTTGTATGTTGTGGGTCGGTGCCGAAAGAAATGACGAGAAGACCTGATGAATATAGCTTTAGAGGTCTCACTGAGATTAGTCTCTCTCAAAGTGAGCACAGAGCCTCAGAAGCATCTCACATTTACTGAGGGCTAAAGGCAGGCTAAGGAACGTGCATAATTACTGAAGGGAACACAAACTACTATATCTATCAACTTCCACCGTTTGCCTACCACAAGGTCCACAAAAATGCTAGCTGATAACATCCCAAGCAAGGGATTAAAGAACAGGGGATCAGCAGAAGCTGTTATCTGCAGCCTTGTCCCAGCTTTCCGAGATTTATAAGTGAGAGACTGCTGCTCTTCTTGGACTCTGTCTGTTGCTCTCTGCTCTCTTGGGACATTAGGCTTTTGTCTCATATCTATATTTCTATAGTAGTTCCACATAGCTCTGCATAAATGAATGGCCCCACTGCTCAAGTTTTTCCTTTAATTTCAAAAGTGAAAGAAACTGGAAGTAATTTAAGAAACTTTTCCCTTCAGAGGATGTGCAAAGTAGAAGGGAACAATATCTAAAGCAGGCTTGATGCAGGTGAATCTTCCTTTACGATACAACCTGGCAGAACTCAGGTTCTGCAGAAAGGGCTTCTATCTTTCATATCAATCATTCATTGATTTGTTCACCTACCAGACATTACTTGAGTACCCACTATGTTCCAGACACTGTGTCAGACACTGGGAATACAGAGGTGAAAATAAAATATGGTGCCATTCTCTAGGAAGTTATAGTTTAGTGGACACGTTCCCATGGATGGCAAGATAGTGTGGCAAGTGCTCTGACTAAGCTTCGTACTGTTTGCTGTAGGAGAACCTTGGGCCATAGAACATGGTAACTGTGTTTATGGCAAAGAGAGGAGGCAAGAATGACTCAGCTTTCTGCCTTGGGCAATGGGTGGGATATGGTAATGTTAGTGGAGGCAAAGGATCTTTTTCTTTATTTGCAGAACCGGGGATTGAACTCAGGCCCCTGAGCTTGCCAGGGAAGCGCTTATTCCACTGAGCCAATTCCCTGGCCCTAGCAGAGGCAGAGGACAGCTGAGGATAGGCTTCAGAGTGGTTAGAGCAGTTGATAGTTTGCAGACAAGTTTGGTTACCTCTTGCTTTCTAATTGTCCTGGAAAGACAGATAGTATAGGCTCACAGAGAGTGAAGGAACTGTTAGTTTTTAACTACACACTTCATCTTTCAACAAAGAATGAAAATACTTTATCTTCAGAAGTCAGAGAAATTAAGAATCTCTAATTCAACCAAGTTTTAAAGTTTTTTTTTTTCTCATGTCTCATTTTTTAACCAAGACTTAGAGAACTCAAAGTATGTGGATTGGAAGTTAGGGAATAGAGCCTGTACCCAGTGAGGTTAGCTTTGTCACCTTCTCTGCCATCTCTTTGTTTGAGAAATTTCACAGACTTGGGATCCGGTGCCTTTCCATGATTCATTCATAGGTATATACCTTGCAGCATCTTGAATTCCTCAAATAGAAATTCCTGCTCAATAACTATCCAATAGAGAGTCAAAAGCAGATACTTGCACCTTCCCTTCTCCCCTTAAATCCCTATTTCTTCTCACATGAAACCTACGGTCTCAATAGATAACCTTCTTACTTTAATATATGTGAAGTCATGCGGTGAAAATCACTCCATCTTACCTTATCTTCATGATGATTCTTCATCTTTACTGTATCTTTTCTCTTCCATTCTTCAGCATGTATTTATTCTTTAATTGAGCCACTACTATGGGCCAGGCCTCTACTGGGTGGTTAGAATACAGAAATGAACATTACAGAGTCCTATCCTTGAGCACCTTGAAGCAGATACTACAAGCAATGTGAATTAAGTGAGCTAAGTGCCCAGTAAGGGTAAGTATAGGGTGTTGCAGGACTTCACAAGAATACAACCTCTAGGGGTGGGAATAGTGAGGGAACTTTCTAGAAGGATGTGGCTTCTGAGTTGAGGCCTAAAGGTAATTAGAGATAACCAGACTGAAAGAAAAAAGGAAGGCTTCTCAGGTCAAGGCTATAGCATACACAAGAGACCAGGAGAACCTGTGATGCATTTGTGGAGCTGTCCCATGTCTGAGGCAGAGCACAAGACAGTGAGAGATGAAGACAATACAGTAATTGTCAAATCAGAGAGGGCTTTCCAAAGCAAACTAGGCCAGGACCTTTGGACTTCATTCTGAATGCAATGGGAAGCTCTTAGGGGAGTAAAATAGTCAGATATATTTCTGTAAAGGACTATTCTGAGGCTTTTTGGAAAAATGAACTTGTAAGGTCCAAGTGAAAGCTGTGATATCACTTGGAAATCTATGTTGGAGACAGCAAGTTCCAAATGAGCTGTTGCCTGTGAAGATGTGGAAGAGTTGGTTGAGTCAACACAGAAGAAAAAACAGGCAAGCCTGGGGCTATGTTAGTTAGATAGATGGCATTAGGAGAAGAAATGAGCATTACAGACAGCAGTCAGATTTCTAATTTGAGTGGATAGAGTTGGGCAACATTAGTGTTTTTCTGTTTGTTTTTTTAAAAAAATGTATTTACTATAGGGTCTCACTACACAGATCGGACTGATAGTGACCCTCTTATTTTCAGTCTCCTAACCACTGGGATTACAGGCATGTGCCACCATGCCAAGTCTCAATCCCCATCTCAGCATGCCCAGAGGGCGGGGCCGGGAGGGTATGCCAAGGATTGAATCCCTGCCCTTGTGCCTGTCTAAGCAGGTGCTTTAGTCCACTGAGCTATTTGGCCAGCAGAATAAATTGCAAGTCTAAAACTTCTATACCTATCACATTTACCTTGTACTGACAGTGTCTCTCCAATCTAATGTTTTGCTTGAGACAGGGTCTCATGGTGTAGTTCAGGGTGGCCTTAAACTTACCATGTGGCCCAGGCTGTTCTTGAACTTCCAGTGAGCCTCCTGCCTCAGCATTCTGAGTACTGGAATTACAGGCATGTGCCACCATGCCTGCCTCTAATGTGTTGACAGTATGAATCAAACAGAAATGATATATCACTTTCGGTTCTAGGTTTATTCTTTTTTACCAGTCACTTCTGTCTAAGGAAATAGTGTTATTCAACAAATGTTTATCACGAGGTGCTGCCTAACCTGAACATTTGTACCCTTCACCCAAATTCATATAAAACCTAATCTCAAATATGGTGGTATTAGGTAGTATTAGGAGGTGGGACCTTTGGGAGGTAATTACGTCATGGGTGCCCACCCTGTGGAGTGGACTGAAGAATGAAGTCACGTGGTACCAGCAGAGCTGTGACCTTGAGCCATGACCCTGACTGTAACATCAACTTCTTTACACAAACACAGTAGAGCCTACTCTCAAATCATGTCTTCTAGGCAGTGCGACCAGTGAAATAAACTGTTAAAGTTCTTCTGATGAGGAGGATGTTTCCTCCCTGTTCCCATCAGGGACAGAGGCTGCCACCCCTAGGTATCTTCTGACTGATTCCTTCCCTCATGCCTAGGCACTAGAACTTTCTACGTGGCCATAGGGATGGACTGGAAGAAGAAGGATCCTGGAAAGTACAACCTTTTGAACCTGGCTGTGCATACAACACTTCCATTTGATGATGGCCTGCTGCTGGCCTTGCTTTATGTCCAGCTGGATTAGCAATGGGTAGTTCAGGATGCAGAGTAACCTAGTGCCCACTGGTAAAGGGCTTAGTGTGCTCTAGGACCCAGTACCAAGCCAAGGACTATTTTCAGATTTTTCCAAAGGAGAATGGTTACTTGCCTCTAAAATTCAAACTCCTGAAGTAAAGAACTCGAGAGTTTTGGGTTTGTGGAGAGAGAGAACCTGTCCTCTTTGCTCTAACTTCTAGGAAAATGTCACTTAGTGGGGCTGCATTAAGAGGCAGATTGTGGTGTTACTAAAAAGTGGGGTAGGCAATAGGTCTGGAAAACCAGGTAATGTCCACTCGATTGCTAATGTCATTTACAAATTTTGCATAATATTTTTATTATTTTTAAGAATTTATTATTCCATAATCTGTACCTATGTGTGTTTTCCTTGAACATTATTTAAATAGAATCATACGGTCTATACTGTTGTGTGATATGTGTTTCCATATTGTGTGAGCAGGTAATTCCTTTGTATTGTCCCCTGATAGTCCATTGTATAGCTGCATTAGTTTATTTATCTAGTGTCATACTGATGATTCTTCTGGTTGTATCCACAACTTCTCCTATTATGAATAGACCTCCTATGAATATTCTTTTATAAGCTTGATTTTTTTTTTCTAAAACTATGGATTATAAAAGTTCAGTAGAATTTCTGGGTCTAGAGTAGACGTATGTTCAGTTTTGTAAAGAACCACCAAACAGTTTTTCAGAGTTGTTCGTACTACTTTACTACCCTGTCAACAATGTAGGAGAGCTCTGGTTGTCTCTATATTTGTGCCAGCATTTGGTGCTGTCTTTTAAAAAAAAAAAAAAATTAGTGCTGTGTATTCTAGAAAGCAGGGAATTACATTTTCTTAAGGAACTACATTTAGTTGTACTCTTTTCCTTATTTTTTATTTTTATTTTTTTGGATGTGTTTAGTACAGAGTTTACAGGGTCTCACTGCACAGATCGGACTCGTAGCGATTCTCCTGTTTTCAGCCTTCCAAGTACTGGGATTACAGGTGTGCGCCACCATGCCGGGTTTCATTTGCCATCGCAGCAGGGGGCCGGGCTGGCACAGCATGCCAGGAATCAAACCCCAGCCCCCGAGTCTGCCTAAGCAAGCACTTTAATCTGCTGAGCTATCTGGTTGGCCCTAGTAATTTTTTTAAATGAAGAAAAATACTTCTTTTTGACTCTTCATTTGTGCTTGACATACCACCCCTGTCAGCAGCGTGGATTCATTGCATAATTTATTCTTTCTACGAATGGGTGGAGTGCCTGCTTTGTGATTTAACACAATGTCCACTGAACAAAACCCAAGGCACTCTCTTGAACTTTAAATTCCTAGCTAAACTCCTAACTACAGAGACTTAAATAATAAATATTTGAAAAATGATCCCCCCCGATAATCATACGTAGGGCAGCGCTGTTTTGATGGTGATAAAAGAAGCCTCATTTTTATAAGGAGGCTTGGATCCCTTCATTGTCAGTGCAATAAAGTTAGCTTACTTTTGATTTTTTTTTTTTTTTTTTTTGGTGGAACGGGGGATTGAACTCAGACCCTTGCGCTTGCTAGGGAAGCGCTTATTCCACTGAGCCATCTCCCTGGCCCCTATTATCTCTATTATTATTATTATTATCTATATTATTATTGTTGTTGTTGTTGTTGGGAATTGAACTCAGGGCTTGGCATTTATCAGGTAAATGCTTTACCAGTAAGCTACACCCAAACTCTGCTTTTCTTTTTCTTAATTGTAGAGATCATGTTGCCCATAATGTATTAACTAGAGCCAAGGAGATGGCTCAGAGGAATAAGCACTTCCCTGGCAAGTTCAAGGGCCTGAGTTCAATCTCCAGTTCCACCAAAAAAAAAAGCTCACCATAATGTATTAACTTTTTAGTGCACCACTAGGTGGCAGTGGTTTGCAATCTATTGTTCCAAAGGGTAATAACAGATCAAGACATTGAAATATACTTTTTTTTTTTGCCTTTTTGAAAGTACTACACTATGTAGTACTGTCTGGACTTAATCTCACTATGTAGCCCAGACTGGCCCTGAACTCACAGCAATCCTCTTGCTTCAGGCGCCCACATGCTAGACTACAGGTGTGATCATGGTATCTGGCCACCTTTGTTTTTATTTATTTATTTATTTATTTTTGTATTTAGGACAGGGTGTACGGTTGTACAGGGTCTCATTGTGTAGATTGGACTCATAGTGATCCTCCTGTTTACAGCCTCCCAAGTGCTGGGATTACAGGTATGTGCCACCATGCCAGCCCAGTCTCAATCGCAATCTCAGTGCACTCTGGGGGCAGGACCAGCACTACAGGCCAGGCTGGCAGGTGAGGGAATCAAACTCCTGGCCCCTGTGTCTACTTAAGCAGGCCCTTTAATCTGCTGAGCTATTTGGCCGGCCCACACCTTTATTTTTAGACAGTAGAAAAATAAACCTACAAAAAAGCCGGGTGTGGTGGCGCATGCCTGTAATCCCAGCACTCGGGAGGCTGAGGCAGGAGGATTGTTGTGAGTTCGAGACCAGCCTGAGCTACAAAATGAGCTTAAGGCCAGCCTGAACTGCATAGGGAGACCCTGTCTCAAAAAGACCAAAAAAAAAAAAAAAAAAAGAAACCTACTTATGCAAGAGTCACATGGCCTTTGTCCCTTGCTATCCTCTGAACTAAAAATCTACATCTGTGATATCAATGAAATAAAGTCAAAATAATAGGTTGTAGAACAACATTTGCACTCACCCCCCATACCATGTTGCCCCTCTCCTTTTCTTTCCTCCTTCCACAAAAACTTATTGAATGTTTCCCATGTGGGAGTTACTGGAGCATGGGAGAGCAGGCGACACTGCTGTACTTCCATGGTTCTGATGTAGTCCTTTACTGATGGGCAGATACATTGGTACCACTTTCTCCTCATGAGATGTACTACAAAAGACAGTTCACGCATGTGCTTGAGTTTCTTGAGGGCAATGACTCTCCCAGTGTCGCCCCAGCCATGACACTGAAGCTACTTTCATTATGGAAGTGATATGTTCATTATCTGCCCTTCTTCAGGCTGTCTCATGAACATATACTGGTGCTTTCCACTACATGATCTGGGATATTGACATAAAAACAGACATAAAAATCTATATGTTTGGGCCAGGCATATAGCTCAGTGGCATAGCACCTGCCTGCCTGGTAAGCATGAGGTCCTGAGTTTGTTTAACCGTTCCTGGTTATTCCAGGAACGGTTAAACGAACAAACAAACAAGAATCTAAATGTTATGGGAAGTCACACATGAAAATAAGTTGCAAAAAAATAACACACGCAGTCCTCTTCTTCACACTAATTTTTTTGTTGTTACTCTTTGGGAAAATGCAATTCTTCTAATAAAAATTACTTATCATGCAGTTAGTTTGTTGTCTTTTAAATGAATTAAGTGTTTCTAAGCTTTCTTAGTTTTAATGTTTAACAAGGTAGTTATCAGTACATAGTTTCAACATAAAAGAGACTGCTTTGATGTCCTCAGTCCACGCGTCCAGTTCAGGCAGATAACGAGCCAACAGCGTAACAAGATTTGAGCGAGGCGGTGTGGAAGACTGCTACGGAAGTCCAGCTGTGCGTATGAACCACAAGAACTTGTGGAGTGTGATGGAGTGTAATGGAGACTGCGTACCAAATGGATTGAGACCCGCTTTTCTAGAGTACATATCTCAAAGTGGGATTGCTGGCTCTTAGGGCAGCCATAACTTCAATTTTATTAAATGCTGCCAAATTGCTTTCTAAGGTGTCTAATGCTACCCTTTTATGATTTTTTTCACTGTCATCTTTTTTTTTTTTTTCTTGGTGGAACCAGGGATTGAACTCAGGCCCTTATGTCCTTGCCAGGGAAGCGCTTATTCTACTGAGCTATCTCCCCAGCCCTCCTTTTATGATTTTTTAAAAATATATCTTCATGTTTTTTTTCTTCAAATCTCAAGTTGTAAAGGATTGTAGAATTATTGTTAAAGCAGGACGGTAATACAGCAGTGATTTGATCTGTGGAAATGCTAATTGAATATCTCACTTAATCAATATTGAGAAATGCGGCTTTTTAAAAAAAGGTTCATGGTGCTAAGGATTGAACCCAAGCCTTTGCATGCAAAATACTCGCTTTACCAGTGAACTACACCCCACCTAGTATTTATTTTTAATTTACTAAAAAGGTTTTTTTTTTTTCTCACTGAGAATAGCTGCATAGGGTATCAAGGTAAAATGTATCAGAAAATTTATTTTTGTTTGGTGGCTTGGGAGGTAGAAGTGTACTAGTTATGCAAATCAGCTTTTTTTTTTTTTAACACATCTGGGGAATTCCATTATTTTTAAAAAATACTTTGTATAACTTTTGTTCAAACCGTGTTCTACCAAGACCTGATTTGTAAAAAAAAAAAAAAAAAAAGAGGCATTTACTGTTTAAAAATTCAAAGGTTATTTTTGGATATAGGGTCTTGCTATACAGCTCGGACTCACAGTGATCTTTCTGTCTCAGCCTCCCAAATGCTGGCAGGACAGGCGAGCACCAATATGCCCGGTCTCAGTGGCTGGCACCACGCACCCTGGGTTCTGGGGCCTGTACTGGATCGAACCTGGAACCTTGCACTTGCCGGACAGCTGCTTATGCGGCCAAGCCATCGTGAGACCCTGTATCCAAAAACAAAAACAAGGGCTGGCCAAATAGCTCAGCAGATTAAATAAAGCACCTGCAAACAGGTTCAGGAGCTGTGCCAGCCCCGCCCCTGGGATGCACTGAGACAGTGATTGAGACTGCGTGTGGTGGTGCGCTCCTGTAATCCCACACTTGGGAGGCTGTAAACAGGAGGTGCGAGTCAGATCTATGCAATGAGACCCTGTAGACCCTGTCCTAAAATACAAAACAAAAACAAATAAAAAAGGTAGCAGTTAAAGAAAAAAAGGTAGCAGTTAATAATGGCCCAATTCCTTTCACTTTTTTTTTTTTTTCAGGAACCAGTTTTATTTGTTTTTGACCCTTCTGTTTTTCTCTATCTGTGTTTAACATGGTGGCTACCATTGGGCCTGTTGTACCCAAAGCTTGACCACTACTAAGTCTGGAGACATCTTGAATCATTGGGCAGTAAATAAATGTTAGAAAGAGAATAAAAACCTGTGGCCTTTTAACATAAAACAACAAAGGTTGTTAGTTTGCAGACAGATTACTTCATAGTGAGAATATATGATAAGAAATTTCTTTATTGTATAATGCTTAACTTGTTTTAAGTGTAGCTGATCTAAGACATTAGTGATGTTAAATTTTGTCAATGATACATGTGATAAGTATGAAAGACTGAATTTTATGGTTGAAGAGCCAAAGTGCAGCTGTATGAATAGACTGCTTCTTACAATGGCTTTTCACATACTGATTGGTTCACTCTGCTCCTGTAAAATGAAAATGTGACTCCATTCATTCATTCAAATAGTGGGTTTTTACCTGTTTGTGGTAGAGGGCTTTTGACACCCGAGTGTGAATTTAAGTGAGATGTTCATCTGCCCCTTAATCAAGGCAGAGCACACACATGTGCACCCAGGAAGAGTAGATGGGTTAGATAATAAATGAAGCACATCCCAGTCCAGGAGACACGGCTACAGCAGTAACAAAACTGTTGGTACAGCATATCACAAGTACAAGTAGGAATTGCTTTTTGGCTGTTCTTAGATTAGCCAGCCATTTATGGGGCTAAACAAGAGAGCTCTAGCCACAGCAAGCAAGTTGCTCCCTGTGTGCGTTGATTCGTGCTAATACTCAGACTACTGCCAGGTACTGGGTTCGAAAGTTGTTGATCCAGGTATGAATATGTTTGAATGTGGAATTCTACATGTAGGGTCTTTTGAAGGAAAGATAAACAAAAATTGCTGGCCTATGCCTTTTGGATTACTAACTTTATTTGAACTGTTCTAAGGAGTCAAGAAATTAGATCCCTGGCACCACATGCCACGCCGGCCCCACCTCAAGGCGTGCTGAGCTGGCGATGGAGACCCAGTGTGGTGCCTGTAATCCCAGCACTAGGGAGGCAGAAATCAGGAGGGTCACTAAGAAGAATCCGAGCTGCATAGTAAGATTCTGCACACACACAA
>PVKA01030199.1:0-27537 GCA_004027165.1 Ctenomys sociabilis
GGGAATTGAACCCAGAGCCTCACACATGCTACACAAGCCCTCCATCACTGAGCTACATCCCAGAGATGGACTGATTGATTGCTTGATTGATTGACTGATTGATTGCTAGTTGCCCAATCTGACTTGAGCTTGCGATTCGCCTGCCTCCTGAGTATGCAATCATTTCTCAGGAAGAAATTTCATCTATATTTTCAGGCCCTACCAAACATTTTCCTGTGGTCACTGTCAATCATATTTTGAAAGATGTGCTAACAAACTACCTACAAGAAGAAAAGTATGAACCAGAGCTCTGCAGGCAGATGACTAAAGCAGCTTCTGAGGTATGCCTGAGACCGGCCCCGAGCTGTAGCCACAGTGCAGCATTTGACAAAGGCTCAGCTCACTTGCTGCTTTTTGATGATGGGGATTTATTTTCAGTAGCAGTTAAAAGGCATATTTATATTTTCTTAAAATATTATTAGCTCATATGCTGTACATAAGTAACAGGCTTTGCCTAAAATAATCATGTGTATTTTGTAATAATAATAATATGTAAAACTGTCCCTTTCTACACATTTTTATTGCAAAAGATACAGCATTTTAATGATCATTTTCTCTCCATGACAACTTCTTGGTTTTCATATGGGGGAAAGGTTTATTTAGCTCACAGCTAGCAGAGGTTTTCATCCTTAGTCAGCTGGCTCCCAAGCAGGGTGGCAGGGAAGAGGCACTACCGAGAAGAAGCGCTCACAGCAGGCAGGAGCCAGCAAACCAAGCAAAGGCTCCGAGGCAACTTCTGGGAGCATCGCTAAGCACAAACACTGCAGCCCCTGAGAGCATGTCTAGTTTGCCGGCCGTGGGGCTGCCACTTGCTCACTGTGTCTCGTACCTTGACTGTTCTAACCAATTCTTTAGTAAATATTCGCAGTAATTCAGTACAATTACAGGAGATTCAGGTCAAGTTTCCTTCATTAGACATGAACAAGACAGTGCAACCTTCATGCCAAGAAGAGAAGCGATCTTAACAGAGTTTGCAGAGAACATAATAATCTGTTAAATTCTCTGCAAGAAATGACCATTTCTTCATGTGTTTAGAAAATGAAGATTTATTGCTGGTGTTATCATTTTGTCCCCGAGTGTCCTGTCTCATGATGACAGTACTTACCAGAAATCATAGACACAGTGCTGCAACAGCTACTGAAAATAACAACATGTCATGTTAGTTCCTTAAATGAAACCCACTCTAGTGATGACACAAGTTGAGATTTTTGAGTTTCAATATTTCTACATGGTGGTTCTCACCCTTTTATTGTTTTTTTTTCAATTTCTAGGTTATCAAAGCCCGGGTCAAGGAATTAATGATTCCACGGTATAAACTAATTGTGGTCACTCACATCGGGCAGCTGAAGGATCAGAGCTTGTTTATTGGAAGCAGATGCCTCTGGGATCCTAAAAGTGATACTGTTTCATCCTATATTTTCAGAAATTCTTCTCTCTTTGCTCTTGCCAATGTCTATGCAATTTACTCTGAATGACTGAAAATAAGAAATGTAGTTCTTGCTTTGTGCTCATGAAAATTTTACTGCCAAAAGCTTTGAGAAAGAAACAAGACTAACATTTAAAACAGACAGAAGCTTCCAGAAATTTTAACACTCTGAGAATTGGGGATGGGGTGAGTCGCCCAAGGCAGAACCTGTGGTCCAGTACAGGAACTAAGTCATGATCCTGCTAGACTGCTTTTCAAAAGTATAGATTCTCATTAAATTATTACTTTGGGTATCGATTGTTTTAACCACTCTTTAATTAGAGAGTTAGAGTTTCCAGCATTACTTTTTGATAAAGAGAAGTTTTAGAAATATATGAATATATATCCTGACCCCATAAATGAGAGGAGAATATTCAACATGGAATACATAAATGATCAATGTTAACATGGCTCAGTGCTATGTATAAAAGAATTCTGGTTTTCATTTTGCACTTAATAAATTGAGCAGCATTCATTAACTGCAATTACTGCTACATGTACCTGACAGTTGGAACTGCTGAGGTAGAATTAATGACTTCATAACAATTACTCTGGTCCCACAGGGCCGCAAGCTAAAACTAGAAGCTCTTGTGGGGCAACTGCACTTTACAGGACGGCAGGAGAGCTGCACAGTGGCTCTTCAGTCACGGCCACTGCAAAGGGAGCGGTGGCTTCTCCGAACAACCAAGTGGACGATGCTCTATGAAATATGCATGATGTCTAATAGTAAGTGGATCTGTAACACATAAAATGCTGCCCTAGCAAGAGGCACTGCTTTAAAGTAGACACCGCCCCAATGTGCCTGTGAATAGGCTTTCGTAGGCTAACGAACTTTTACACAAAATATATAGCTGGCAGCATAGCAAATAAAATGTGTGTATTTACCATCTTGTTTCTATGGGTTTAATACTAAAGTGACCTGGCGTGGTTTTGAAGCGATGGGCAGTAAAATTTATAGGGCTGGAATTGCTTGTTATTCTGCTGGTTAATGCATCGACCTCCACGGATCATTTATTTTTACGGTGCTTTCAGCCTCTGTGTGTGTAAGATGATGCTGTGGCGTTGTTCTTCCTCAGACAGCCACCACCAGGGTCGTGTGTGAAAGGTCAAGGACACATTGTTCACATATGGAGAAAATTAACAATGTTATGGTTTGAAGGAAAAAATTATGTGTAACTCATGTCAAAACGAATTTAGCAAACTGAAGAACCAGCCAATGGTTTATAATTTTCAATGTTTTCGGCTCTTACTATGTATACTTTGTCCCTTTCTGTCTTGTGTTTTGCCCTATAAAATCCCTTTTCAAAGTGATCTTGTCCATTTTGTTCTTTTTTTTCCACAAATGCTTTAGTGGGAACCTGTCGGCATGGCCATCCATCACAGCTGATAGCTGTCACGCCAGCTCTGAGCAGGGCTGGGGTTGCAAGCCTAGTGGAAAACCGAGCCTCATCTTCCCAGGACATGTGTGGACATCTCCCTCCTTGAAGTGATAGCAGGGGCAAGTGCAGGGAGATTTTGCTTGAATGAATTAGAATGAAGTAACTTCTGGGTATGCAACCGAAAGCCATCACAAATATGCCTTCTCACAAGAATTCTGAAGTCTAATCCATGAAGTGCTCTCTTACCATCTAGCCTAAACTGTGGTGGATGGCCAAGCCTTAATGCACCATGATCCTTAAAGAATCACTTGCCAGCACACTGCCACACACACAGTGTGTAGCAGGGGAATGTAGTGTGGTGACTCTTGGTGCAGGCTGATTTAGGAGACTGTGAGTCATTGCACAGGACCTTGGGTGGGAAATGCTAAGGAAATTGCACTGTAAATTTGAAAGAGTTGTTTACTTTGAAGCACCTGGGACTCCCTGGCCTCTGTCCCCTCAGTGGGTCCCCAAGGGCTGCTCCTCGCTCTGCACAGTGTCAGGGCCAGCCCACCTTGCTCCTCCCCAGGCTGCCCCAGCCCCTCTGCCCTCTGCACTTCTCCACTTCTTCTCTGGCTGATTTTCCAACATGGCTTTCCTTCCTCTACTGGACTAAAAACGTTGAGTGCATGGACCTGCCGTATGCATGATGCTCTCAACAATAAAACTGAACTCTTCTTCACTTTTAAAGCAAGAACTTCCTGTGTGGTGCTGCACCACCTAGCTCCCTGCTGCACAGAAAATAGCTCAACCCTCAAAGAATTGTGTAGGAACACGAGCCAAGTCCACAAGTGGCACTGCACAGAGAAGCACATGTTCCCATAAGAAAACCAAGTCTGTATGTCCAGTTAAGGGGACATTGGGAAGATTCATGCTGAAGCAGCAATTCAATCTCAACTGTGAAGGAGACCTGTAGAATTCCAATAGGCAGCAGTCAAGGAAGACGTGTAGGACAGGTGAAACTCCACCTCAGGAAGGGAAGGGCTTAGAACAGCAATGGGAAGGATACGCGCTGCTTGGGTAAGAAAACTGCACTCAGACCACAAGAATCTCTGGGTGTCTTACCCCATGGCCAGCGGAAGGGAAGTGACTCAAAGAATAAGGTGTTGAGAACAGGCAGGAAGACCCAGTGGGAGCCAGGAGAAAGAGCTGAGCTTAGCAGGGGTGTGGAAATCGGGAGGTGGCAGTGAGTGGGTTGCTCTGGGGACAAGGGTTGCACCCTGAGGCAGAGGGAAGGAGGAATTGGGGGCAGGCTAAGGCAATCTGACAAGGAGGTTGAAAGTTTAAAGCACACTGGAGTCTGAATTTTGCTGTCCCGTGAGCCAGTAGGCGACCTTAAATTATTAGGCTAAATTGTACCTTCCCGACAGTACAGTAATGGGGGTGCTGGGGCCCTCTGCATAGAACATTGGGGGATTAAATTCTTGTTTGCTGAACTCTTACCAGCACAACAGAAAGCCCTTGGCAAGTACAATCCCTGTGACTGCTGCTGAAAGCGTGAGTGTGGGTGACTAGATCCATGGTTCTGCTGGCGAAACTAAGGATGTCACTGGAAGGGCTTATTAAGAAGGAAAATACTGAAGTCTGATTTGTGCTCAAGTTGAAGTTAATCAGGAGACCTCAGACGGAGAGGGCCTGGAGCAGCCGAAAGGTGCATGTGGGGCAGAGCAAACACATCGGGGCGCCACAGTAGGAGGCGCAGAACCGGAAGTCATCCGGATTAGGACCTAACATCTTACTCCTGCTTTACAAAGCATTCATCAGCCGAATCTTCAGCGAGTATGATGGCAAAGTACTGAAAAGTCAGTTAATTCTGGGTCCATCAGCCAGAGGTGCTGCCCTAAGCCAACGAAGAAAAGTGCCCCCCAAGCCAGACTCGAAGGCTGCCTTTTCTGTTTCCTTCATTAACAAAATAAGTCTGCGCGATCCTCTTCTCAGATACGCTCACACTTCCAATGGAACATTAGTGCTGCTGTTAACCGATTGGCTAAGAAAATGGGTAACAGGAAGAAGCCCTAACAGAGTCCTACGGGTTACTCTATGGAAATTAAATGCTGGCTCGGGTCATTCATTTTTAAGAACTCTTGAACGAACTATCCAGTGTGGGGGAGTAATTTTAAGAAACAGTTGAGAACCAGACTCGCAGATCTGAGCCAGCATCGCGGCTGTCTTTCTGCCCTCCGTGCAGCCCAGGCACTGCCCCTTCCCTTCGAGGCTCTCCTGCTCCTCTTCCCCACTGCAGCCGCCCTCTGGGGTCCGGTGGGATCCAGCCACCGGGAAGCCGTGGGCACAGCCACACGGGCAGGGCGCTTCTCCTCAGCGGTGCTGTCCTCGGCGCCATGTGGCAGGCGGGCTCCGTTTGTCCGTGAGCTCAGGGCCGAAGGCCAGCCTTCCCTCTGCGCCCAGCTGCTCCCCGCAGCCGGCTCGGGCCTGGGTCCGTCCTGCCGAGACACACATGGTTCTAGCTACCGTCCCTACTCTGCATCTTTTCCTGAACCCAAAAAGGGAGCGTGCAGAAGAGACCGCACACCCGGAGGCTCGCGCTTCACCTCCAGTTTCTTTCTACAGAGCCTGCTGGCTAAAGAAACGAGCAGTTATCTTTGCAGTTTCTGTTTACCACCGTGATGTTGTGTGTTAGGATACATTTTTTTTCTTTGCAAGGTTTGCAGCACATGCAGATGATTTCTTTTCGGGTCAGTCTTGCCATCCCTCATGTCCACCTCCCTCTGCTGCTCTCTAGTCCTTTTTATCCATTTTTCCATCCCTACAATGTGGGTCTTGTCACATCCATGGCAGCAGTTTCCTGGGTCGTTAGGATATTCCACTCACTGCGACCTGCCTTTCCTATCTCATGTCCACTGGCATCGGAGTTTTCTGTTCTTCACACACAGGAGCACAAACCGCTAGAAGTTTTATTGCAATTTAAATCTGTCAGGTACCTGAGTAAAGTCTCCTGTAATCACTTTTCAGTTTCTTCCCTTGCCAGTTTAACTCAGGTGCATGTTTTCTTCTTTTCTTTTCTCCTTCTTGCTGTAGGATGTGCTCTAACTTGCAGGCTGTGGCTCTCCACCTGCCCACCAAAGCTACTTGCCTACCTAGAAAAGCAAGGAGCCAGTGTAACAGAACAGCAGCCCGGCCTCACCTTATGCGGGGATCTCCCCCGCAAGAGGAGGCTTCCCTCAGATGGCCAGGACGGTGGATCTCCCAGCCTCTGAAGAAACAGGCCATCCACCTGAACTGCCATAGGGGTGCTGAGAAATTGTTTTCAAATTCATATGAGAAATACTAAGTTTAGAGATCTGCTTCCTCTTAAAGTGAGCAAAAAAGTAAACTATATGCCCTTGGTTAATTATACAAGTAGATTTTTTTTCTTTTTGTAAAGCTATATTTCCATTTACTATACTTTGGTAGAATTGCTAAAGAAAGTTTTCTTAAACACAAAGCTAATAGGCTGGTTGAATCCAGTTTAGAAGCACAAGTAAGAGTCATCTATCTAAGGACTCATTTACTGAAAGAAATACTCCAATCCTAAACATTCAGAGATTAGGGAAAGAGGGAATGCTTCCCAATTCTTATAAATGCAAAATATAAACAGGACATTTCTTAGAATAAAACTTAAGAGAGTCTTTGTACAGTCTTGCATCCAGAAAGATCTTCCTAACCAAACAGGAAACCCAGGAACTGTAGAGGAAAAGATAGACATTGTATGCAAATAGTCATCCGAAATAAGGTAAGTCAAGACCAAAAGAACTGAGAGAGGAAACCTTACGCAGGCAATACGCACAAAGCTAATACCCTTAATAAAAAAGAGCTTTGAAGACTGACAGTTATTATAAATAAATAGAAAGCCGGGCAAGGAGTATAAGCAGACTAACTTACAGAAGAGGAACTGTGAGTGGCCAGTGACGGCAAGATGACATAAGGCAAGCTGAGCCCCAAGCGACAGTCGATGGTTCATCTTTTAGAGCTGTGGATTTTGAAGGATGACACCATCATGGACAGGTAAAGATGGACAGAAATCGTTGCACACAAATTTCTAGTGGAAATGTAAATTCACACAGATGGTCGTGCCTTGGAATGCCTTTAACTGGAAAATACATGTACTGAAATGTTGTCAAGATCTATTAAATAAAATGACAGTGACAGGTAGGATAGTATGCATGATTTCTTATGCTATGTACTAGAATGGTAGAATCAGTATACAGTATATGAGAGAGTTAACGCTTACATAGAAGTAGATTTGAACAGAAAACAAGGCGACAGTTACAGCTCACAGGAGAGCCCTTCCATAGCTTGCACAAGGCCATGGGTTCACTCCCAGCACCAAAGAAAGCAAGTGGTGGGGGAGAGTGAGAGGTTTTGCGGAATTCTTGGAAGTGGCTGCTGTTGCTGCTACTCCTGCACCCCAGTCACGTGACCACATACACCCGCAAAGGAGGCTGAGAGGCAGGGTCTCCCCCGATGCCCAGGAAGAAGAGCAGCTCTGTTGGAGACCTGTGAGTCTACAAGAGAGACAGACAGAGACACTGAGAACAAAAGCTGTCTGGATATGAACCAAGCTTCATAAATTCAGTATAAAACATGGGTTATGCTTTTAAGTAAGGCGTTTTCTTTTTGAGTCCACTTGAACTGTTAGGGTTTTCTAATCTTATGCACATATTACCATTTCCCCCCTCAGATGTGACTGTGAAACTTCTTTCTTTCTGTCTGTCTGTCTGTCTGTCTTTTCCTTCCTTTTTTGGAGAGGAGACTAGATGCCAAACCTACATCCAGTCTATCACTGGGATACATCTCCAGTCCCCTACCCTTAAATGTTTTGAGTCGGGTTCTTTTTTATTTGCTGAGGTTGGCTTCAAACTCGGAATCCCCTGGCTCAGCTTCCCAGTCATTAGAGGTATCAGCGAACATCACTACTATGAGCTAGCACTTCTTCAAAGGACGTAGACCTCACTTTACTTTTTTCTCTTTGTACTTAAATTCTAGGAACATATTTATAATACTCAATAACTATAAATAAGATACACTGAATAATGAATTGTACACACAGACTTCTTTCCACAGCAATGCGGTCCAGTATCCCACAGACATGAGTCAGAAAATAAATATAAATGAATGGAATTTACCTCTGCATCTTATTTGTAATTGCAAATATGGCAAACAATCTGAATATCTATTGATGAGACTTCCAAAAACTGTAGCAATGCAAATTATAAAACCTTCACGAACATTTGGGTCTCAGAACCCTGTTACACTCTTCAAAATTATTAAGAACGTAAAAGAATTTGTGTTTATGTAGATTGAATCCATCAACAGCTTTTGTTGTTGACTTAAAACTAACAAATTTTAAACTATTAACTCATTTAAAATAATAAATCCACCCGTGTTAACACAAATAACATGTTTTATGAAAGCTGTATTTTTACAAACCAAAAATGTTGAGCAGCACAGGAATCCTGCCTTCTATTTTCCACAAGTCTCTAGTGGCTGACTAAATGAAATATGGTTCAATTCCCAAACAGGCTTCCTCCTTCTGTCTGCTGCTGTTTGCGTAGGTTGACATACAATAAAGAAATCTGGTCATACCTTAGTACTGTACAGAATTAGAAAACATTATTTCAATAATGTTTTTCAAATAATTTTTGCCTACTTTTAATAGTACTATATCAAAGTTCAACATGTGGGATTTTTAATTGAAACTTGCAGTGTAAAATCTGAAACCTGGGCCAAATAGGTCAGTGGACTAAAGTGCCTGCTTAGGCAGAGCCCGTTGGCCGAGGTTCGATCCCCAGTGTGTAGTGCTGGCCCTGCCCCCAGGGGTGCCGAGACAGTGATTGAGACTGAGTATGCTGAGTGTGGTAGCAGTGCCTGAAATCCCAGTGATTGAGAGGCTGAAAACAGGAAGATCTCTATGAGTCTGATCTCCATAGTGAGACCCTATAGACCCTGTTCTAAAATACAAAAAATAAAAAAATCTGAAACCATATCGATGATTTAATTTTTTAATGTATTTTATTGTTACAATGTCTCACAACACAGCTTGTACTCGTGATCCTCCTGCTCTCAGCCTCCCCAGTGCTGGGATTACAGGTGTGCACCTAGACTCTGGGTTGGCTCAACCCGCCCTGGGGGCGGGGCTCACCTATCATGTAGTGTGGGGGACTGAAGCGTGGTTCTTGAGCTTGTCTAAGCTTGCCTAAGTAGGCACTTTAGTCCACTGAACTATCTCGCTGGCTCTCAATTTTTTTTTCTGTACTATTAAAATTGTTTGCACTTTGAGTGAATCTTTGACCTATTCATGATTTTTAAATCATTTCAAAAATACTGGCTTGTTGAGATCTGCAGATCCTCACACAATGATACACTTCATTACAAAATAAAAACCAGCTTCATTAAGATCAGCACTGGTGGGGCTGGGGAGATAGCTCAGTGAAGTAAGTGCCTGCCTGGCAAGCACAAGGTCCTGAGTTTGATCCCTGGTAGCACCAAAAGAGAAAAAAAAAAAAAAAATCAGCATTGGTGCCCACAAAAATGGGTAAAAGTTAGTCACAATTGCCTGAAAATTTGAATTTTATCATCTCAGCAACAATTACCATCAGCTGATTTCCTTAAAATGACAGGCTCATTTTGTCCACTTTCAAATCATTTCATTTCATTTAAAAACTAAAATCTGAATAATGATGGCTTTAAGGGCCTTCTTTAAAATAATTAATAATAATAATAATAATAAAAGAATGCTTATTGGAAAGTAGTAGTTAATTTAAGCTCATCGACTCCACCACCCAAAGGGTCCTGTTGAGACCAGCAACATCCTCCCATGTCCGTGAGAATGCACCCTGCGCCTTCTAGTCACGGCATCCCAGTGTGGAGGGGACTCGTGCTCAAGGACTGGGACTTTCATCATGAAGCTGTATTCTTTTCTGTTTGGTTTTTAACGGAAAGTGACTGGCAATAAAGACAGCTTTGGCCTCGGCCACAGTGCTGCAACTGCCCTGGGCTGATGTACGTGTGGTTCCAGTCAAACACCGCCCGCTGAGCTGTGGGACTTGGAAGGCCTTTACCTCATTCTATGCAGCCCTGGTTTCCCCATCCTGCTCGTGGGTTTACTGAAGAGTTGTGTGGAGGGAGGGTGCAGTGTCATGCACGACACCTTGACACGGGACATGCTACGTAGCCGCGGCCTTCAGTCCACTCAGGGCATGAACATGCAGCCAGGCCACTGCCACACTGGAGGGGCCGGCTGTCATGTGAGAAAGGAGAGCACTGTTTTCTTACCTGGAAAGACACCTAACTGCATTACAATATCTTAGCTATGGGGTCTTGGTTTCTCCAGAGCAAGAGCAGAATTTCCTTTTGTCCGTGCAGGAGACAGGCAAAATGAAGGAGCCTGGAAGGAGCTCAGGACTCAGAGACAGAGTTCCCGCCATGCATGGAAGTGACACGACCCCAAGTGACCCTGGTTGTTCTCGAGGTCGAGCTACATATTAGGAAACCTGTGCTGAGCACTCTCGGGTCCTTTGAGAAAAACACTTCTGAGATTCCTGTCCCTGACCACAAAGCAGTGTTTCAGTTTTCAAGGACATACAGCAACAGACCCAAGCGTTGAGAGACTAGTCGCTTCCGAGTGATGAGATGGCAGCTGATTTTGCTTTCTTCGTAAGGCGTAATGCGTATGTTTTAGGTTTCCCAAGGATCAGCACTGTCTATCTACTGCTGAGAAGCTCTTTTTAAAAAGGGAAACAAGTTACAATGAGCTTGATTTAATTGTATCTTTATTGCGATTTCAAGACATTAGCTAGAATTTGAATAGAAGAGAGCATTCCCCTGGCAGAGGGAAGAGAAAGGCTTCACAGTGGCTTCAGCCATTCTAAAACATTTCAGGAAAGAACTGCCTGCTCCCAAGCCATCATTTAAGCGACAGAAGGGCTGGAATCACGTGAGTAAGCAAGGGCTTGGGCTGCGGCTCACTGAATCTGTGTTCCGCTAACAAAGAGCGCTCAGCTCAGCCATGGAGCAGCCGTTGGAGCAACACAGCGTTTTCAGGTCCCGTCTCGCCACCACCACTTGCTTCTCTATCCCCCACGGCCGCTCCTCAGATGTCTGCCTGTCCGGAACAAGCTCTTCTCCTGAGAAATCCACCTCAGCAAGGTTGCGCACTAGGCTGTCCTCAGAAGCCTCGAGTCTATTTCGAAGCTGGAAGTAGTTTTTCTTCTCATCTGTAGGAAAGAAGAAAATAATAATAGCTGCGCTCCCTTCCAGGCCAGGATGGCAGCCGCCACATTCTGCTCTTGGAGGCCTGAATCGGATCGCTGAGGCTGAAAGAGGAGAATGGAAAGTTCCAGCCCAGCTAGAGCAACTTAGCAAGACCCTGCCTCCGAGGTGAGGGTGGGAGCGCAGATGTAGCTCAGGACGAAGGCATTGCAGTATGATAAGAACGGAAACTTGTGAAAGGCTCACTACATGGTGCATTAGGACTTCGGGTGTTACTGGTATAAACGTGCACACTTCCACAGTTTACATCCATCACAGACTCTTAGGTTTCAGAGACATTTCATGTGTGTGTTTTATTTTGCACCTTGGTGTCATTATTCCAGAGATTGGTACACATCCTGGTAAATTATGCTTGCTCTCTTAAGATAAAAACATCACTATTTCCGTTAATATACAACAATAGGTGCCTCAATTGTAGCATGGTAGTCGCGGATTCGTATGTCAACACATTAGCCCGCAAAAATATGAACACTGTGGGTCATTTGCTAAGTCATTTTGCTTACCAAGTTCATTTTAAGCCAAAAACTGCAATCCTTGCAACCATCTGTGTGGTTACAATGTGTATTATATGTCCAGTTCTTCAAATTCTTGACTATAAATTTAGGCAATAAAATCATTTGTAGAAGTAGAGTCTCTGTGAAGGGAGGTACAGAAAGACAAATCTGCATGATGTGATTCCTTTGTGGGACCTCAGAAGCTGGCCTCAGAGAGCAGAGGAGGAGGGCAGCTACCTGGATCCAGGGCAGGGCTCAGGGTTGGGGGCTGCCGGCCAAAGAATGTAAAATGTCCTGTTATATAAGGAAACTATATTTAAGAGCTCCACTGTACAACACAGTGAATGTGGTTAATAGCAATGTATTGCGTTCTTGAAAGCTGCTATGATGGTAGATGTTAAGATGTTAAGATCAGAAAAGAGAAACCAAGCATGTGGGGTGATGTATGTGGCGTTTGGCTCAATCTTACTGCTCCCCAGTGTGTACAGCACTTAAAACACCACTGTGCGTAATAAATATACACAACAGGATCAATGAAAGAAATAATAACAGACTCTTACACTTTATATTGCATCAGAAAAAAGGATTCTAGCCAAAGTTCTAAGTTACTTGAATTCAAAATCTAAAGTAATGCAGTGAAGCCAGCCCCAAGGGCACAACCCAGACACATTCAGCTCCCTCCTGCCCTGGACGCTCCTCCTGGCAGAGGGCCCACTGCACCTCATGACTCCCCAGTCTCACAGGGTCTTTGGGGCCTCAGTCCAGCATCACCAGCCTCACCATGCAGCAGCCCTCCTGTCGCCCTGGGCCTTGGCAGGGCTGAGTGGAGCCTAGGCCTCCCGGCCGGCAGCCCTGAGTCACTTCCTGCCACATTGTGGGCCCATGGGTGAACAGCTGCTCCTTGGGAAGTGGCAAACAGTGACAGCATCACGTCTTCTCCAAATATCCTCAGAAAGCTTCCCGGGAAGCCACCTGGCTCTCAGGAAATGCTCCCCAGAAGGCGGATTCCTTCTCCTGTCCTTACCTGGCACCCGCCTGAGCTCGCCCCGCTGATGCTCCGTGGTCTGCACCTCTCCCGAGGCCCTCCGCCCCTTCTGCCCCTGCATCCTCCCACTGCCTGCTACAGGCCTGAGCTCACGGAGGCTGCCTTCAATCGAGGGACTGCAGCGGAAAGCTTCGGAGCAGCAGCACACCTCGCCGCAGAGCCAGTTTTCATTTAATGCACCCCCCAAGTTGATAGGGTAGCAGCTCATCTTGGAGAAGTAGACATTGGATAACTGCTTCTAAATTTTTTTTGAAAGAAAAGGGAGTCATAAAGAGGGAGCACCGGTGAGCGAAGTTACCTCGCAGGTCCGGAGGGTTTCCCTCCGCCTGCCTTCGCCAGCGAGCCGTGGCGCAGATGTAGACAACCGTCCTGACATAGTCCATGCCGCAGAGCCTCACGGTGTCCTTGCTCTTCACCTCCAAGGTGGCAAACAGGACACAAAGTAGAAGCGGGGTGAGCGCCAAGCCCTTCATGTCACTGAGGCCAAGAGGAACCCGATATGGCGCACACGGCCCAGTCACGTTCTGAGTCCACCTTCACCCTCCTGATCAATTTATGCAAACTTTCCGGGTGGTTTACTGGTCAGCAGCGTGTTTTAACAGTGTTTGCTAAGCATGTAGGTTACGCGTTGACATTCTCCAGTGTTTTTATGACCACGGCTGGTGACACCATGACTGACAGTTGGTCAAGCCTGTGCGACAATAAACAACCTCTCTCTGGGCTCTCTCTGGGGAGCCGTGATGGCGCCTCACAGCCTCTGGGAGCAGCCAAGTGTGAACCTCAGCCTCTGCTTTGGCCCTGACTGACTGACGACTGAGGTAGAGCAAGTGTTAAACTCTCAGCACCTTAAAGACAGCCGCTCTAGACTGTAAGACCCCATCTGATTAAGGTTCTTCAAGTACTGAAAACAACACCTGTGTCAAGGCGCAGGGCCTCACACTTCCTAGTGCAGAGGCTCTGCCCTGGCTTGGACTCCTGGTAGCGCAGATCTAGGACGGTGAGCAAACCGTGTAAGTATCCTTTGTAAGATCTGCTGAGGATGGCAGCGTCCCTCGTGAGGCTAGTGAGCTAGTGTGAGCTCCACTTGACATGACGCAACGCCTTCTCGCTCCTGCAGAACAGACTAGAAAAGATCAAGATGGTTTCTGTTCCTGACTCCAGGGACTTTCTCCAACTAGACTCTCCCTTCCTGCCCCTCACCTATGTCTAAGATTCCATTCACAGCATATATTTCTCATAGAAAGTCAATGCTATAATTCCAAACAACTGAATAATGTATGTTGTTTGGTTAAAAAACCTCTGAGAATCCACTTTGGCAAAGCTGTTACCTAGATGAAGAAGGCTACATTTAGAATCTTAAAAAACAGTTGATTCACTTGTCAGCCAGCTGAATAAATGGCTGTTCACTCGATTCTGCACATCTTTGTCTGTCATCTCTGCTTGAAAAAGTGAACCACCTCCAGTCTGTGCGCTGGATCCTGCCCACCCACGGCTCTCACGCCACGCCAGACGGCAGCCTTCATTTGGCCCTAGGATATATGTAATGTCTCCAGATCTCAGTTTCTTCATTTGTAAAATTAGAGATGATAACACTGACTTCCTTAGGAAGCGGGTGTTAAGGACTGATACAGAGCATGATCTGAGAACTTGGAACAGAGCGACTGGCAATGCTGATAATTTCACCAGGATCTGGTAGCTTTTGGTTAGAATGCCAGGGTTTTAGTACTGATCTAATTTCTAAGTAGGAGACCCAGGGAAAAGTTTAACTTATAATTTAATTTATTGAAAAATACCATGGGATTGGGGCCAGGGAGATGGCTTAGTGGAATAAGCGCTTCCCTGGCAAGCAGAAGGGCCTGAGTTCAATCCTTCGTTCTGACAAAAAAAAAAAAAAAACAGGATTAATAAGGAGATGTTAATTACATCACTGGTCAATTACACAGGGCAACACATGTAATTGTCTTATGATCATTGAGACTGCGTGTGCAGGGTCATTAGCAAAGGCCAGCGGGCTAATGTTTACCCCGAGGCCTTCCCGCGGCAGGACTGTGTGCCCAGCTGTCCCTGGGACTCGTCCCAGCCCCTCACGGTCTCTGCTCCCCAGGACTGATGAGAGCTTTTCCTCTACACAGCTTCCCGTACACCCCCGACCTCATAGCGCCACCCTCTGAGCTCCCTGCGGCCCACCCCCTCTCCCAGCCCCACGTGATGTCGGCTTCCCCTAGGATTGCTGCAGTGGCCCCGTCATCCATCCATTTTCCAGCCACTGTCGAGAAAGCTGTCTCGCAAGCACATGATCTTTACCTTGCTGGAAAATCCTCTAATAGTCTCCCATTTCCACCAGAGGAAAAAAATCTTTAACCCGTCCCAGATGATATAAGGTAGTCTCTCTACCAACAAAGGTCCAGCTGGTTCAGACCCTCCAACTCTGAGGCTCCAGTTAACGTGGAACTCTACAGATTTCTTATTCTTTTGTTCTATCTCCGCCTTTATATAAAAGGAAGCTCTTTTTCTTCTACCCTTTAAATTTTGTTAATTTCTCCTACTCTACACATATATGGAATGGATACTGAAAGTACATTCATATGAACAATGGCTTGCAATCTTTTATGGGTTAACCTTCCTTACTACCCATTTTAATGGTTGTTCAAATGCCCAATCAGTAAGGATCAAAATGAGCAATTAACACACAACTCAATAACAAAACAAAAACCAAGTCAATACATAGGCAAAAAATAGGTAAGGGACTGGAATAGATTCTTCAAATAAGACATCTAAGAGCCATGATGAAAAAGTGGTGAACATCACTAATGGTTAGGAAAATGCAAATCAAATACCAGTGAAGTACCATCTCCCTCAGAAGTGAGCTCTGGCATGGATGTGAGGGCAAGAAGTTTGCCTACGGCTGCTGGGGACATAAACTGGTACCGCTACTGAGGAGAAGTGTCCAAGTTCCTCCACAAAGTAACGATGAACCTACCTTGGGTTCAGGAGTTCCACCTATGGATATTTTGAAAAGAAATGAGATGGGAACATCAAGAAGATTTCGTGTTTCGGCAGCACCATTCACAATAATCAGACTATGGAATCAGCCTTCACATCCATCGGCGAAGGGATGCCTGAAGAGTCCATGGTATATGTGTGTGTGCCTGTCGCCTGTCAGTGTAGACAGATGTGGGTGTTTAAAATACAAAGTAGCAAACGACTTCAGGCTTTATTTGGCATCCGAATATGGACAGGACACCTACTTTCTTTGCATGTTTTTGTTATCATCTTGGACTTTTAGAAAAGACTCAAGAATCAAAATATGGTGATAACTGACAGATGCAATGGAATCCTTAGAAAATGACCCCCGAGAGGCATCAGGCCACCCTAGGAGCTTGTGTTCTTCCAGGTATGTAGTGCTGTAGCCTGTAGTAGTTGACTCATTCAAAAGAACACACACAGGGTACAGGCACATTTTGCCCAAATTGCTCTGAATGCCACGTAAATGTCCTGTCAATATTTTAAAAGCTGGGCTCATTTTTACAGGACTCAGAACAATGTTTTATCTGATTCAACTCAGTGGATGTGTCACATTTTCTACTTAACCTAGGAGTCAGTTTCATATAAACTGTCAGTGTTTTAGTTTTATCACCAAATGAGGATGTCACCCTAAAGCAGCAACAGCTAAGAGCCTCGTAAATGTTCTATGGGCTTGGGGGCAGATTTGAACGTGGTCTGAAATCCTGAGCAAACAAGACACAGAGCCTAAAGGTTCCGTGCTTAGTCTGCATACTCCATGCAAGGGTAGGGGTAGGGGTGAGGGTCACATCAATTTCCAACAGCAAGGAGGTTCTCCATAGGCCTGGCTCGGGGATGGGCGCCAGGGTAACTAGAAGGCAGGTGGCCACACCTGCATGCCTACGAGCACCCGGCCTCTCGCTAGGTCTTTCACATTGGAGCACATTGCTCTCCAGTAGCCCACAGGAACATGAGCCTCACGAAGCAGCAGCAATATGCAGAAAAAGAAAAGGGTCACCAGGCCAGTGAGACAGCCCAGGAGACTACGTGCCTGCTTTGGCAAGTGCAAGGAGGGATCCTGGATTGATCCTTGATCCTGCATGCCGTGCCAGCCCCGCTCCTGGGACACACTGAGTCAGGGACCAAGTCCCAGGATGGTGGAACATGCCTGTAATCCCAGGGCTGAGGAGGCTGAAAACAGGAAGATCACTACGAGTCTGAGCTGTGTAGTGAGATCCTATACCAAATGCATAAATGAAAGAGGGGGGCGCAGATTTGCTTTTAGTTTTCTCTTGGTGGGGGTAGTTTTCTTTTGGGACAAAAGAGCAGGAGGAGAAGGAAAGATAGAATGTTGGGGGTGCCAAAGTGGCAGGCAGCGCAGAGCTCCCTGGGTTCAAATCCCACTGCCCCAGTTCTTAAAAAGGATATTTTTTTCATTTTATGGGGGAAAACGCACAGCAAAATAATAAGAGAATAGCAATAGTTAATGCACTGCATATTGGCATCTTTAGAGCAGCTACTCAGAGTACAAGATATGGGCATGATAAATTCTCTGACTGAAATTAGCACAAACCTTCCTTTTCAATGAACCCAGAGATATTAGTAGAGTGTCTGACTTACAAGATTTTCCCTTTTCCGTCCCTTCATGTCTCCTTCCCCCAAACCTAGTTTATTCTTCCTTTTGAATGATTTTTTCCCTTTTCACAATACCTGTACCTCTTAGACTTTCCCTCTTTCAGTTTCTCACACTAGGGAAACAATATGAAGTTTACACAAGTGAGTCTGACTTATTTCACTTAGGAGTGTGGTCTTGAGTTTCACCCATTTACATATAAAATTCTCCAATTTATCTTTTTTTTTCTCTACTTTATCTTTATTTATGGTTGACTAGTACTCCATTATATAAAAAGACTACTTTTTTAACCATTCCTTGATCGATGGGCATTTGTATTATTTTCAAAATTTAGCTGTACAAAATTGTGCTGCTATAAACGTAAGTCATGTAGGTATAGCTATAAACATAGATGCAATACATCCCTGTGCTATGATATTTTCACTTCTTTTGGGAAGATACCCAGAAAAGGAATAGCTGGGTTGAACGGGACCTCTAATTATACTTTTTTTTTAAATCCTAACTTTTTGAGGAATCATGATACAGATTTCCATGATGGTTTTATCAGTCTACAGTCCCACCAGCAGAGGAGAAGGGTTTCCCTTTTTCCCACAGCCCCTCCAGCATTTGCTACTGGTTGCATTTTCTTGATGTTAGCCATTCTTTCTGAACTGAGATGGAATCTCAGCGTTGTTTAAATGTGCATCTCTTATGTGACCCATGACCTTGAACATTTTTTCATGTACTTATTTGTCATTTGTATTTCTTCATCTGAAAAGTGTATATTCATCTCAGATGCTCATTTTTGGATTGGGTCTTTGAGTGGGGGGTGATTTTTCAATTGTTTATATGATCTAAATAGAAGGTTTTGTCTGAAGGACAATTGGCTAAAGTTTTTCCCACTCTGTGGGTTGCCTTTTACTCTGCTGCATTTCTTTTTCTGTGGAAAAGCTTTTCAGTAAGATGAGATTCCAGTTGTTGATGTTTTGAAGTATTTTCCGAGGAGTCTGGGCTTCGCTCATGAGCTCTCTACCTATTCCTATGTCTTTAAGATCTCTCCCTAATCTCTCTTCTAGTAGATTTAGTGTTTCTATTTTCCTGTTTAGATCCTTGGTCCATTTTAGGTTTAGTTTAGTGCATGGTGATTGACATGGATCTAGTTTTAGTCTTCAACAGGTAGAAAACCAGTTTCTTCCATCACCATTTATTAAAAAGGCTGTCTTTTGTCCAGTGACCCTGTTTGGCCCCTCTGTCAAAGATAACAGCCAGTCAGAGTTTAGCAGACTCAAGCGCCTGCTTAGGCAGAGCACAGCAGCAGGGATTCAAACCCTAGTGTGCCGTGCCTGCCCCTTCCCCAGAGCACACTGAGACAGCAACTGAGACTGGGTGTGGTGGCATGCACCTGTCATCTGAGCACTCGGGAGGCTGAAAACAGGTGGACCACTATGAGCCCGATCTGTGTAGTGAGACCCTGTAGGCCCTGTACCAAATACATAAAAAAATAAGTAAAACTGGTTTGTTTGTTTGTTTTTGTCTTTTTGAGACAGGGTCTTACTATGCAGTTCAGGCTGGCCTTAAACTCACTTTGTAACAGCTCAGGCTGGTCTTGAACTCACAACAATCCTCCTGCCTCAGCCTCCCGAGTGCTGGGATTACAGGCACGCGACACCACGCCCAGCCCAAAAATAAGTAAAACAAAGATAAGGTGGCTGAGTGTGACTATGGTCATGTCTGCATTTTCTGATCGGTTCCACTGGTCCTCAAGTCCATTATTTTCTCTAGTTTTATCATCGTGGCTTTGTGGTATAATTTCAGTTCAGAGATTATAATGCCGCCTGCCTTGCCTTTGTGGCCTAGCATTGCTCTTGCTCTTGCAGTCTAGTCTCTTCTGCTCCCAAATGAATTTGAGGAATGTTTTCTCAAGCCCCTGCACTTCCAGAGACTTCTCATCTCTCTGCAGAGCACTGATCGCCGGCAGAATGGCTTCCAAGGCGCTCTGCAGCCCCCCTCGGTCAGCCTCTTTCCGGGCCATGCTGAAGCAGCTCCCAGGGATCCTGTGTTCTGCGCATGCACAGATCGTCTTTTCCTTAACCTTCCTCCCTGACCATATCAGAAGAGAGTAGGGATGTTTATGCTTAAGACACTTCCTCCACCGACATACTCATCCTAAGCTCTGTGGTTTTATAGACTATATATAACGGCTACCATTGATGTTCTCCGATCTCATGTTGCCTTTCACCTAGCACAGAACTAACAGCTTGAGAGGAGAAAGGCAATGAAGAGGAACTGGAATGGAGAATAAATGTCTAAGGCTGGGGCTGCAGCTCGGTGGTCCAACACTTGCCTGTCAGGTGTGAGGCCCTGAGTTCAGTTCTGCGCACTGAAAAGAAATCTGAATGGTGTTACAGCTCAACATCATTGCTGAAAGAAGGCTGTGAAGGAAATGCACACTGGTTTGAACAGATTTAGGAAGGAAACCCAGTGTGTCCAGAAGTGCTGGAGCGCTCCTCAGAGAGACCATCCTGCTGTAGCCAAGGGTGGGTGCGTGCCCCAAAGATGTTGTCTTTACCTCGTTCTGGAAGATGCTGAGGAGAGGAATAGCCGCAGTAAGGGAAGTTTTGCTTCCAGCTATTTCAGGAATCCCCATGCTGATTTCTACAGTCCTTAGTTTGGCTTACACTTCTAAGGTCAATGTTTTTAGAAGCATAAGCGATAGCCCTGCAATCTTGGAAATGGCCTACATGTCCATCAGCAGATGAATGAGTGAAGACAGCGTGTTTCTACACTGGGGAGAGCTGCACTGCCATGAAGAAAGACACGCGTCTGCACCTGGAGGGAGAAGGATGCACCTTGAGGTCCTGCTGGGGAGTGAAGCACATTGGACTCGCAGGCCCAGATGTCACGGGGCTTCGCTTGTGACAGAAACCCGAAGTATAGATAAACTGAAGAGCAAAATAGAAGGCATACAGCAGGAAAGAGGGAGGTGGGCCTTCTGCCCGTGGGAAGACCAGAGCTGACGAGGGTGGGAACTGAGGTGCGTGTTGAACGTGGCCCTCATTTTGCACGACAGAAGCTACTGTGTACCAACAGCATGTACTAATAGTGGCGAGACCTTCACAGAGTAAAAAAGAAAGGACTGTTCTGAGAAGGTGACATGAATGAGACCTCAGCAATGACACACAGTGGGGAGCTAGGAGCAGGCTGTTCCTAATGAGAGGTCGCATATGCCAAGGTCTAAGGGCAGGTGAATACTGAGAAATGAAGCTTAGCAACTTCATTCCTGGCTATAGATCAATATGCATACTAGAGCACTGTACCTGCACTATGCAACCATAGAAAACAGGTAATTGTTGAAAGTCTTGGGCTGGAGTCCCAGCACGGCCAAGTGGCAGCTCAGTGGTCCCTGGCATATTGCATTATCTCCACAAGAGGATAAAATTGCATGATCTGGAAAATAGGTGTGAGGATGACCCCACAGCTGGGATACCCACCTGCCCACAGCGTGGCTGGAAGGAGCCACTGAGGTAACAGGGCTGAAGGAGTTCTACAAATTGTAAAGGGCTTTTGCATGCATTGTTACTAGATATAGATAATAACTAAATCTACTAGGTGTGCAGGGCAACACTCAACGTTTTCTTTCAGAAGACTCAAGGTGTCACTCACTGGAAGGGGAAGGAACATTGGAACCCTGGGTAACTTTGTGTCCTAAAACAGTCATTTTCCTTCAAAGTAAAATTTTATTCTTTTTCAAAGTAAAATTTTAAAATTCCAATTTTCCTTGTCCCTAATTGTCCATCTTCTATCCTACGTCACTTGTCTGGCCCCCACCCGCTGAGACGTTGATTCCCTATGATTAAGGAAGAGCTAATGGGGGCATCCGAGGGCTTCACCTGCTGGCTGCTTTGGGCCCGTGGGTGCTGACCCTGCCTAGCCAGGCACTGAGACTTCTCCTGCCTGCTTTAGAGGAGATACTCGCAGGATAAGGTAGAGGGTAAGGTTGGGAGAAGGCTTGGAGAGCCGTGACTCTGGTAATCACATTCTTCTTGGGAACCAGGGCATTAGCAAATTATTGAAGTTTAAGGCAGAGTCTGACATTGTTTGTGAACGAAAGTCTTATAATGTTGCAGGGGTGATGCAGAGTTGTCCAAATCACATGCATAGCATTTTCTTTGGAGAACAGCACAGGTGAGCCTCAGCTTGGCTGAGTGCTGAGGAGTCCGGAAGACACAAATTCCATTCACATGTTAAACAAGCAAGCGCCAATGGCTAAACACTGCATGAGGGTAAACAGTAGCTCCGCAAATGGTAGAAGTCAGGGAAAATGTGGCAGCAGTTGGCATATGCCTCTTAACTTTAACATAACCTGTCTTTTATTGCGGGGGATGGGTACTGGGAATCGAACCCAGGACCTTGCGCTTGCCAGGCAAGCAATTGTGTCTGTGTCACTGAGCTGTCCCCAGCCCCATTAACCTGTCTTTGTTTTGAGGTATTTATACACAGGTAGCATCTAAGAGCATACAGGCTCCTCTTTTTTAATCAATAATAAATGTAATGCCGTTTTCTCTGTATTTGATTGTTGGAGGGTCCCACCATGCAGCTCAGACTCATGGTGATCCTCCTGCTTTCAGTCTCCCCATTGCTGGGATTACAGGTGTGCGCCACAATGCCTGGACTCTGGCTGGCTCAGTGTCCCCTGGGGGCAGGGCTGGCATAGCATGTGGTGCCAGGGATCGAACCATGGTCCCTGAACTTGCCCTAAGCTTGCCTAAGTAGGGCTTTAGTCCACTGAGCTATCTCACCAGTACTGTCCTTGCATTTTACATACAATAATAATGACCAAGAAATAACAGAATAAAAATTGGGCCATGAAAATTCTTATTGGGTACAGAGCTTACACGTGGCCTCTGTTTTATAGACCTGATGACCTTTTTTTTAGTGATTGGCTCTGGATAATATAAATGTACAAAATCTGGAGTAGAAAACAAAACGTTCATTGCTATCACAAAAGTACAGTTCTTAGGAGCTTGAACGAGCACGTTGTCTCTTTCGTCTTACAGGCAGACCAGTCCAAGAAGTTGAAAGTCCCCCAGAGGATACGCAAGAGCTCACGACAGACACATCGTGACAGGCTGCTGGGTAGCAGCTCGTGGGACAGGGCATCGGGAGTTCGCGTGGCTGGAGACTGCGGGAGGTGGCTGGTGCGGTGTTCGCAGTCCTTTCAGGATTGAGTCCAGCTCTCTGTAGATTACTATGAAGGATTTCGCTGCTTTTGTTTTATTCTTGCTGTTGTGTTTTGGCTGCATGTTTAAGACTAAGTGAAAATAAGACTTCTGCTGTGCCGGCCCCGCTCCCGGGCACGCTGAGCCTGCGATTGGGAGTGGGCGTGGTGACGCATGCCTATAATTGCAGCGCTTGGGAGGCTGGAAACAGGAGGATCACTACGAGTCCAGTCTAGCAGAGAGACTCTGAACCCCCTGTACTAAATCCATAAAATTAAAATCAATAAATAAGACCTCTTGATCAGCATTAACTCTATTTTTTCCCTGTTAAAGTTCGTTAATGTTCCTCGAGGTGGCTTTGGGGTTGCATGAGTAGCCTTGCACCCCTCCAGTTCTTAGCTTTCCTGGTTTGGGAGCCCTCACCACCCTCTAGGGCCATTCGAATCCCCTGGGGCAGGAGGACAGCCCAGGACTTCGCTGGCTGCAGACCGTGCTCGGTTCGGCTCCTGGCCCTGCGGTCTCCTCGAGCAGAGAGCGGGTGAGCAGCAGCACTGCAAGGCGCTCTGAGGGGCCCAGGCGTGCCGCGTGCAGGCCGTGCAGGCCGGGCTGGGAGGGCCCCGGTGCTGCCGGCCTCTCAGCCCTCTCACCTTCTCCAGGGTGGAACTCTTAAGTCCTGGTTTATGAACACCAGAGGTTGAGCCAAGCCAGCCTGGAAGGGGCAGGAGGGAAATTTACTGTTGTCTGTGTTTCAGATATTGAGGCACTTTGAGGGAGGGAACGAGTCAAGGGCAGTTACCCCTTATTTTTGTTTTTGGGTATTTTTGGTCTTTTTGAGACCAAGTTTCACTATGCAGTTCAGGCTGGCTTTGAACCAAGAAACATGGCTAACAGGTACAGTTTTGTTTAGAAAGCTGCCTGTAAGAGAGCTTTTTGTGAATCTGACTGCAAATGTTTTCAAGCAAAACTTCAGATGAAAAGATTGAGAATAGTTCTGGTTAAGGCACTGAGCAGAGTGTTTCACCCCTGACAGTGTTATGTAGTCACTTCTTAATGTTTTTTTTTGTTGTTGTTGTTGTTTTTTTAATTTAATGTATTAGGGCTGGGGAGATGGCTCAGTAGAAGTGCTTCCCTGGGAAGCACAAGGGCCTGAGTTCAATCCCCAGTTCTGCCAAAAAGAAAAGACTTTTTCTTCTTTTTTTTTTTTTTCCTTTTTCTTTTTTAATGTATTTAGTACATGGTCTACAAAGTCTCACTACACACATTGGACTGGTAGTGATCCTCCTGTTTCAGCCTCCCAAGCACTAGGGTTATAGGCGTGCACCACCATGCCCAGTCTTAATCACCATCTCAGAGGTGGGGGGAAGGGCTGGGTCAGCACGGCACGCCGAGGTCCCAGGGCCCTTCTAAGCGGGAGCTTTAGTCCACTGAGGTATGTGGTTGGCCTAGTCACTCGCTATTGTACAGCGCACCTAGGGTCATAATTAGGACTGGCATTATCACAGCAGGTCCACGTGGCTGTCCTTCCTGTCTCTGTTTAAAGATGATGTCTACAAGACAATTAGGAACATATGCGCTTGTATGCAAACGTCAGTCATCACAAATAACCCCGCTTTGGAGACCACCAGTCAGATAAGGTTCACCTAATTTTGCTATTTTGGAAAGAGTGCACATGGGAACCATTTAAGGTAGAAAAAAGGTTGCAGAAAGTAGCATTGCAGGTACATACAGAACATAGATAGATGATATATATTAGATATAATAATTGTTATAATAAGACATATAATAACTATATATAAGTATTATTATTATATGTATATAGCTTTTATTTTTATGACAAAATTTAGAATCCTTTCACAAGTCTATCCAGGCAAAAGCACTGACAGCTGTTAAAGGATAAGTTCAAACTTCCTCCAAGTTCAGCCAGCAGTGCTGACGATCACAGAAAGATTTCTCGCCCAGGGGCTGGCCAGATGGCTCAGCAGACTGAAGTGCTTGTTTAGACAGAGCACAGAGGCCAGGGTTCCACCTCTGGTGTGTCAAGCCACCCCCGCCCCTGGGGCGCGCTGAGCCGGTGCTGGAGCCTTGGCAGGCTGAAAACAGGAGGGTTACTGAGTCCGATCTATGTAGTGAGACCCTGTAGGCCGGCTGCATCCTGCGCTGAATGCATGAACAAACAGAAAAAGACTTCTTGCCCAATACACAAGAATGTGTCATTTATAGAATAACAAACTGCTCGTGTGGCCAAAGCCAACGCAGATCATTCTTAAGATGCAGGACTAATCGTCACAAATACATACAACAGAGTTGCTGCAGAGCTTCGTCATCTTATGTAAATGCATTTGGCATAAAAGAGAGCTTCTCTTGGTCACCTTTTCTTATTCAACTTGCTTTGTTTCTCAGGTTATAAATCTTGTTCCTTTGACAAAGGTCGTAGTCTATGGATTAGATTAGTTAGACTGATAGATATTTCACTCTCAGATACTTACATGTAAATACAATAAATATTATACTATAATAACCTGAAATAATATTTATTTATCTGAGTAATATTTAGCCAGAATTACAAATATTTTAAACACTTTACAACAATCTAACATTTACATAAACTATGACTTTTTTACAACTTAGTTTTTTAGAAGTATTTTTAAAAGCCTAACAGAAAATGTAAGAACCTTATTATTCAGGTAACTGGTGAGATTTTGGGTTGACGTAAGTGTATTGAACATTGAACTTTGAAACAATTCTGTTAATTAGTCAATTTAATTAATATAATAATTTTTACAAAGAATATTTGTTGGCAGGATCACCAGTAGAAAACTGGAGGAGTCGCCCTCAGTTGAGGAAACCGGAACAGACGGGTTCAGACCGCTGCCGAGGCAGCAGGGGAGAGCCCCGCACAGGTCTTGCGAGTGGGCTTCCCTGAGGTAGGTGCAGCTCACGTGGACACTGCGGGGCCTTCCGTCCATGTAGCTTCAGAGATAAGTCCACTTAACTTGGAGAGTAAAGTAAGAGCAGGGGCGTCTTCAACACTGCCTAGGCATGCCTCACCTAGGTCATCAGTACCAACTCAGGATAGTATTTCCCCTCACTAAAACGTAAAGGTACAATATCCAGGGCCGGCCAAATAGCTCGGTGGAGAGCAAGCAGGTGCAGGGGCGGGGCTTCGATCCCCAGGCCTGCAGTGCTGGCCCCACCCCTGGGGTGCGCTGAGACTTCGATTGAGACTGGGCGTGGTGGTGCACGCCTGTAATCCCAGCACTTGGGAGGCTGTAAACAGGGCGTTCACTGTGAGTCCAATAGTAATGAGACCCAGAACACCCTGCAGACCCTTCCCTAAAAATAAAAAAAAATTATAAACATATATAAATTATTCCCTAAGGGGGAGTTCTCTTAGGCAGACGATGGCCAGACAAGATGTCCTTTTCATGGCTGGGAAAGCAAGAAGGACATCTTGGGGAAGGGAGGGGAGGGGAGGGGAGGGGAGGGAGAAAAATAGGATTTAGTTTATGGCCTTTGGTTATGCAAGTGAAAGAGGTTCACCAGTGAGAGATGAGAGGGTTGCAGAGAGCAATTTAGAGGATCTCCTTTGGTCTAAGGTGTTGAGAGAGAGAGAGAGAGAGAGAGAGAGCACACAAGCCATGACAGCAAAGGGCAATTAAAAGTTCTGCTGAACGTGCCGAAGTTGATGCCTCAGTTTACACCCCAGATCACCAAAGTGTGCTGTGACACTATGAGGCAGGGTCCAAGGAGATCCCCAAAGGAGAAATGGAGACCTCACCTCACTTCAGCCCCCGGGAAGGCTGGGGTGCGCCCACTTGCCCAGCCATGGCGCCCACGGAGGAGGGTTGGCAGGCCGAGGAAGTGCACCTCAGAAGAGGTGCCTTACGGTCGGGGTTGGAGCTCTCCTGTGCTCTAGGGCTGCGTGCACATGGGAGTGTCCAGGACACGCACTCCTGCATCTGTCAGGCTGCTGTCTGGGGCTGGGCAAGGTGGAGGAGCAGTTTGCAGGTGCCAAGCCAAGCACAGCGCACAGGGCAGCCTTCAAGTGCCCTTGGGGCCTTGGGAGAGGTTTCCTAGCAGGCAAAGAGGGATGCTCACCTTTTTTTGTTCTGAAGCTGCAGTTTTCCCTAAGTCTGATGTTAAAGTATGCTTTCCCTCATCTCTTTTCTATCTCTTTTTGTTTCTGTTATGCTACCTCTTTGTTTCTTTCAGGAGGTGTTCCTGAGGTGGGAGCGGCATGCACAGACGCCCAGGGAACCAGCAGGGGGGCAGGGGGCGGTGTGATCCCGCAGCCACTGGGTTCCTGCACCTCCCCGCTGCAGGGCATCCCCACCTCCTCCCTGGCACTTCCAGTAACACACCTGGGCTTGAGGATCACCAGCAGGAGGGTGCAGATACGCACCCCAAGAGCGCTCCTGCCACGCCCAGCGAGGCTCGCTGGGCTCTAGGTGTAGGCCAAAGGCTCAGAAGGGAATCCAGCCGCAGCAGATTGTGAACCTCTCACCTCCTGGCCCGAGGGGCCTGGCGGGACTCAGCCCCCAGGCCCAAGGACCTGCCCCGCGCGGTGGGAGCAGGAAGGAAGGGCGCGTGCCAGGCCCCTCTGGGCTCATGGCCTCCCTTCAGCTGTGGATCCCACCCGAGCGGCCGGGACAGGCAGCTCCTCTGTCCAAGCACCTCAGACAGGAGGAAGTCTTAGATTGTCCCCGCTTCCCCTGTTTAATATTAATTTTTATTTTGATGCTTTTATAAGGTTTTTAATCTCATTCTTCACACTCTTGGTTCTACAGTTGCTATTTTATTATTTCATTTAGGTACGGTAACTTGGAGTTCCGGGGCATGCGTGGCAAGTGGTACCCCGTCCTTGCATGGCCAGGCAGTTGCTTAGACCACAGAGCTATTTCTCTCACTCACTCACACTCTCTCTCTCCTCTCTCCTCCCTCCTCTCTCCTCTCCTCTCCTCCCCTCTCCTCTCT